>JARHVA010006493.1:567500-682500 GCA_037957365.1 Torreya grandis | reverse complement strand
AATTTGTATAATTTGATTTTAATTTGGACTTTTAAAAAAATAGTATTAAGGAAAAGAAAACAAGGCTTAGCTAGTAGCTGACTAATATGACTAAGATAGAGGCTAGGATTCACTGTGTAGGACTAATAAACTATCACAAATTAGGATATGTCCTTTGTTTTATGATTGGACAAGAGTATAAAAATAAGACACCCTAGGCTTTGGTGTTATTGTCCACTTCTATCATTGTTTTCTAGGAAACCTGAGCTTTCTAGGTTTTATTCATTATGTCTATGAGACCCTACCTATGAAATTTTGACTATTGGGTGTCCACAAAACTCCTTATAGAGATGATTTTATCTTCAAACCCTATAATCCATTGTGATTTTACCAATTTTGAAAAAGAAGGGGGGGTTAGTATGTGTAAGATTCACTAAACATGTATCCACACCCCTTGTGTAGGCACGCTACCTACATACCTATACTCTAAAGAGGAATCAAACCATATGTAGTTCTCCTACTTTATATGATTTATGTAATAGTGTGTATGAAGATGCACAATGGTAAACTAAGTGTGCTTGAGGTGACTAGGAATTGTTGTAAGGATTTGAATAAGATGGAAATGGTATTTGATGACTGTATGAAAAGAATAGGGAAATATGATTGATTGTCTTTATTGTATTATTTCTTTCTTTGTGATATTTTCTAACCCCTTCTAAATGAAATTTGAATGGTATTTTATAGGGATATATTGGTCATGGGTTCAATGTGCTCACATTAGGATGATAAGAAAAGGGATAAGAATCAAAAGGAAATGGTCATTTAGGATCAAAATATGATTAGACATGAGAATTAAATATGGTACACCCTAGGGTCTAGTGCTATATTCCAAGTTGGTCACTATATTCCTAATCTAATAAGACCTCAAGGGATGAATCTATCATGGAAAGAGTAGTCTGGATTATCTAGGATCAAGTCTAGAAGGTTACAAATGATTGGGAATTAGTGAAAATAAGCCTATGAGGATCATGAAATCAATAAAGAGGGACTTATGGGATAGATGTAATTATCCACACTCAAGTTACCAATTTTCTCATTTTATATGACTATATTTCCCCCCCTTTATTCTACTAATGTAACAAAGTGAAATACTAGGATAAAGAAAAAATATAAAGTGTACCTAAACTTACTTGTAAGGGTGAATCCCATGAAGTTATGTGATTTTGGGTGTGCATAGAGAGAGAATGATATGAAGTATAAATCTACAAGAGAAAACAAAGAGTAGATCAGTTCTTATAAGATATGTTATATCTAAAATAAGAATGTACAAAGCTAGGTAAGAGAGAGAGGAAGAGAAAAGAATGAATACACCTCATCAAGTACGCCAATAAATATAAAATTTATTATGATGCTAAGTGATGGTAAATGATGTTGATTAGTGTTAGATGATGCTGTACCAAGGGTAATATCATGAACAAAGTTGAGTGCTCAATTCCCTGAGAGTGGCTCAAGAATGCAAAGGCTAGCCCTTTAGCTCCATAATCTCCCACTAAGTGAATCTAGGTGGTGATGCATGTGTTAATCAATGTTTGGATTCTATGTCCAATCCCTCTAAGTAGGTGGCTCAAGAATACAAAGGCTATCTAGTACTTTGGCTCCATCATTGCCTCATGAAGTGAAGCTATGAACTGATACTAGTATGGAATTTATGTCATATGAGATGGATCCTAAAGAACATAAATGTTATATAATATTATAATGTTTTAATGGATAGCTAAATGTATGATGAAAACTAGGCCACTCTAAAAGATGAAGATTAGGCTTATATGAAAGCCTCTCCAAAATTGGGCACTAGGATTATATGAAATCCATTCCAAAATGTGGAGGTTAGGATTATATGAAAGCCACTTTGAAATGATGCCAACCATGTATAGATGGAGTAAGCCATGAAAATAATAAGAATACATAGGTAATATGCTAAACTTAAAAATAAAAATAAATAAATGTGTTGCACACATTGCTCCCAATCATTGGTGTCTAGAACATGGATTCTTATCTAGATGTTATACCAACTATTATATCTAAAATTTGAAGTGAAAGCCATCATGCCATGCATGATGACCCCTATATCTATATTATGTAATCAAAAGTTTACTCAAAACTATTGATTCTAAATTGATTTGAAAGTGAAAAACTTTAGCTAAACTTAATTTTTAGCCTACTTGTAGAAAATCTAGTTTTTCTACTATTTGGATGGGAGCATTGAAAATAAGACACCCTAGTGTCTGACATTATTGTCCATGTTTGGCACTATTGTAAATTACTAAAAATGAAAATTGTTCTATAATAATTACTATTTTTATAGTTTATTTTTCTTGATTTTACCTCTTATTGCTATTTTGAGTGTTCTAAAATTTGTTTTTCAACTGGTAGGAACTCTGATCTCTATGGCAAAACCCCTATTTGTTTCCCCCTCTTTTGAGGGTAGGAATGAAGACCCTGTAATGAATTCCCTTAGAAGAAAGAGACCTATAAGTGTGTTATGCTATGAAATACATCAAATAACAATGATAATCAATAAAATATCTCAAGATATATCATAGTTTGAAAATGAGATTGTTAAATCAATAGGGGTATGCCTAGATAGATATAACAATGTAATAGTATATGCAATATACTAAATTGAAAATATAACTGGAAGTCTGGTTAGTTATTATTTGTTAGTTGGCAAGGATGAATGGAGCATGATGTCCATCATGGCATCAAAGATATCAATATAATGCATGATGTGGATCATAGCATTGCAAACAATGAGAAGCAAACAACCAACAAGCACACAAGGAAAGAATCAAGAAGCATACAAGAGTGACCAAGGGGCCATGTAAATAAGGGACATGGGTATATGTCACTCAAAATAGAAATAAAGCATATAATTCAAGTTTAAATTACACATACACATACATTTGAAAACAAGTGAGATTGGAATGAAAGCCATAATTACAAAAAAGATTACAGGCAAAGGACATTAGAAAATGTCCGAAGCCACACACATGAATAAAAGAAAAGGAAATTGACAAATGTCCTAAGGCACATACAAGATACAAAATAGGGACTAAGAAATTCAATCAATCTTGCTACACAAATGAAGAAAAGAAATCATGTAAAAACTAGAAATACAATCGTATCTAACTAATCAAAGAAAGAATGTGAAAGTATGCAAGACATGGTAATACAAGACTAGGTATATGCTAAGAAATAGATAAGTGTTATATATCATTGAAATGTTGATAGAGTAATCTATGTAAGCTAGTAAATAATGTGCATCAACATGATATCTAGAGTGTGTGGTGTAGGAATGACATAACTTGGTGGTGTAGTCATGTAGAAGATTCCCCTAATGGGTATATGTATTGATGTATCAAATGTAGAAGTAGGATACCCCCTTAATGGGTAGAGTGAATCAATCAAAGAGCTAGATGTCACTACACACACTCAAAGGAGATCAAGTGAAGCATGGTAATCTAGATAAATTGACAAACAATAACATATAACAACAAATGTAAGTCTAGCATAATAATAGAAATATAAAACATGGATAATGCATACAATCAAAATGTTTTTGGTGGTTTTGAGTTATTTGAATTTTTTTGAATTTTTGATGTATTTGAATGTTTTTTTATTTTTAATGTTGTATTTTTTTTAATTTTATGATCTATGTGCAATCAATCACATGAAGAATATCTAAATTTTTTTGATAAGAAGCTATATAAAATTAATCATAATAAGATTGTGTACAAGGAGTTGAAAAGAAGCTATGTACAAGTAAGTTGGGAATGGATGATACTAACTGATGATTCTCATGTGAGACTCCATATCATGGTGTCCTATATCAAGGAAAGGAGTCGTGCATGATTGTGGAAAATGAGGGAATGGCTAATAATATGACTCTTAATATTTAGTTCATTGTCGATATCTTAGAAATCATAATAACCTATATTATTCCACTCATCATTATTATCTTGATTTTAAACTAATTAAATGCTACTCTTGACTTTTGTTGTATTTGAATATTTTCATTTGATAAATTGTGTTTGTGAATTATTTACCTTAGGATGTTTAATAAATCCCAAACCTTGGTGATAAACATTATCAACTACTACAATAGTAGTGATGCCTTGAGCCTACTTGCCCAACCCTTGGCCTTGATAATCAAATTGTTGTATATATTTTTGACCAAATCCATACTTCTTTGAAAGTTGATCCTCATTTTTGAGAGATAGATTTGTATCTTTTCCATGCTTTACCTATTCTTGTGGTACTATTTCTTACTTTGATTTTGCTTTTTGATCCTTCTGTTATTCTGAGGATTATTTTAGTAACCACTTTTATATTATCTTTGAAATTGACCCTTTATGAATGTTTTCCTATGTCATTGTGGATTTCTTGAATGATTTAACTTATATATGGTCCTCATTGGAAATTATATATTATATATGTTTTTTAATGCAAAACATGAATATGTGTGATGCCTATGCATTCTATGATATGCAAAATAATATTTAGATCTTCTCACTAGATGTAGAGGAGGTAGTTTGATAAACATATATTTAATAATTTACCTTAGTAACTCACTTGAACTCTTGTTTTATCTTTGAATGATTTTTTAATCACTAGTTATAGAGCTACTTTGTTGTGATTTATTGTTTTGATATGTAACATTGCTTGCAACCAATTGACTAGGTGAAGGTGCATTTACATGATTGACACTAGGGTGTTGTTAAGGATTTTGTATTATAATATGATTTTCTAATGTTGTTATATTTTCATGTAATAGATGATTGTATGTTTGTAAATCTGAAAATAACTTATCATACCGGTAATTTGATCCCTTAGAGTCTCACAAGTACAAATCCTAGTTGCTTTTGATTGAACATGTAAGCACATATGTTGAATATGAAGAAGCTATAGGATGAATGTATGAATTAGGAATAAAATTATGGGGATTCCTTACCTTTTTAAGGAGTGATATCATGGACTTGGTTAGAGGGAAATTACCTATCACCCTCTTGGGGGAGAGGAGGAGAAGAAATTTCTTTCATGTACATAAGATATGACATTGAAACTTTATAGGTGGTAATTAGCTTATGTAAAAACCATGTAGCCCAATATTTTGGTATATGTGTGAACTAGGAATTTGAATCAGGAGAGGATGTTTAGTATCATGTTAGTTTCAAAATGAAAAAAAATAATAGAAGAAACACTCTAATTAGTATAACATTTCTAGGCCTAGACACTAGGGAGAGTTTAGTTAATAAACATGAATAAAACACAAAATTAAAATGTAAAAAAAATCCATCTTTTAGCTTCATTTGATGCTAAAAAAATTCTTTTTGTAGTGGCTTTCTTGGCTTTGTGATCATGAAGTCTTTGGTAATGGAAGCTTGGCTACCTCCATCTCTCCTTAACACCTTTGGCTTATGGCTTGGCTTGGAATCAATTTGGCATGATAAAAATAGTTTCATGAAGCTTTGTAATCAATTGTGAATTATAAATTTATATAATCATGTCTTATAAATGATGTGGTAAGGCCTCCTATTTATAGATTTTTGAGATTGATCAGAATCAACCTGAACTATCCATCTCAGGATTGAGATGTTTGGCTAAGGATTAATCCAATTTTACAATTAAAATTGATAAATATGATCATCAATATTTGGGATATAAGAGTAATTAAGAGGCATGGAGGGATTTGATGAGGTATGGGAGGCATGAATCTTGATATTTGTGGCATTTATGGCCTAGGGATGTCTTCCTAAGAAATGAGGTCACCTGATGATGTAAATATTCAATATTCATTTCCAAAATAAATTATTCAACAAGTTTCCATGGATTTATAGATTAAGCTATAATTTGGCCTAACTATCTCTTAAGCATGTTTAAGCACTTTGTGCACAAATTACCCAAATTGATCAGAATCCTTGTTATTGGTCCAAAATTTGACTAGATTGGAATTGGAAGGTAATGTTAGATGTGTTAGATCCATTATCCCATTTAGGATGTTACTAAAAAAAATAATGAAGGCACATGTATTATGTAAGATATTTGATAGGAAAGAGCAATCCAGTGCATCTAGGTGGAAAATTAGCGTTTTAACTCAAAATGATCTAATTAAAGCTAGCTGGCCCATAAATTGTATTGCCCCATTTAATGATACTCTAGCCAAAATTGAAACTTGCATATGTGAGTTTCAACTCATTTAATGTATTTTAGTATTTTTAATCCAAATTGTGTACTTCAGGTGGAAATTGGTCAAAACCCTGATTAGAAGTCATTGGTGGCTAGATTTAGGTGTCTACAATTTCCCCCTATTTGAGAAGATGTTGTAAATTATAGGCAAAGAAATGTCTTCTCAAATAATAAGAGATGGCCTATATGCCAAAAATAAGATGATGGTTGAAGAATAAAGCTCTAAATGGTTTTGGGAAGTCTATGATGATGCCCCTTAAGGGAGTGGTCATCACATTTATTGATGGGCGATCCCTCAAAAATAAATAAAAAGAAAGGTAGAATTAACTTGTGGTTGATATTAATCCAAATAATAAAATTCTTACATGCACTAATTTACAAAGGATTTTGATTTACCTAAAGGTAGTTATAATCAGGAATAAAAGTCAAAATAATTATTTTCCCATATGTATTTATAATCATTAAGAGGAGTTGGATTGGATAAAGATGATGGTTCCCTAGTTAGGGATGATTAACAAGCATAATTTAAGGGTATAACCTAAGATATAGATTAAATATGAGTGGGTGTAAAGTGATGAAAATAGATGAATAGAAGAATAAGATTGATCATTATAAATGATTCAATTATACCTACCAATGAGGATATTCTCATCCTTATTATTAATGATAAAATTATAATGGCCAACGAGTTACTTTGATCAAGGGTGGGATGGAAGGGTTTGCCAAGGTGCCAAGGAGAAACTTCTATAGCTCCATTGATTGTAGACATTTCTGAAGCTAATTTTTACTATAGCATGTGATGGTAGGCTCCATGAATACTTGGCCAAAATATTCATAAATATTGACTCCTAATCCAATAAACACTTAAAAATAATGCACAATTGATAAAAACCATGATGACAATGTTGACGTATAAATATGGATGGACTCAAGAATAATGTGCACAAGGAATCACCCAATGAACACATATAGATTGAGTCAAGGTAAAAGTGATGAAAGAAAAGAAATAGGTAAATAAATAAATAAACAAACAAATAGAAAAACAAAAAAATGAACAAAAAAACAAACAAACAAATAACTTGAAATAAACAAACAAAATAGAAAGCATGCAACCAAAAGCAAAAGAAAGCATCCTAATAATGATTGTGCCCTAGTAAGGTAGATCAAAGATAACTGACTAGGCTTAGATAAGACAAATATTTTTGGATTTTTTAAATGTTATGAATGTTTTTAACATTTTTAGGTATCTTAACTTGTTAGAGAATGAAAATATACCTACTCAAAAAATGGCAAGAGCGTTTAGCTTAGGTTGTTTGAAAAATAATGAGATCATATGGAAAGGGGGACTGAGGTATCCTCAACATGAATTTAACATGACCCACATAGGTCTAAAATGACCTCTAGTTATAGTAATTTTATCCACATAAAAGGTAGGGAAAAACCAACTAGGTCCCAACAAGTTCTCAAATCTGGCAAATTGCTAGTCAAATGAAAATAGTAATGGCAAGGTAATGTGGTAATACATGATAAAAAAATGTTGCCCCTAGTTTACCCATAGGTGGTTATAACTGGGATACAATTATATAGATCAATGATACTAATTTTCCTATAGGTGTTTATATTTAGTACCAAGACTAGTGAGACATTGATTTTCCCATGTGTAGTTATAATAATTCTCACATAAACAAGCTTAATAGGATGAAATATATCTTTCCAAATCAACTATCACACTACTTTCATAGATTATCATTGTAAACATGGATTGGATTAATTTTTAAACTTTATTGGAATCCCCCCACATAAGTTGTGGGAAGAACCAAAGTAACCAAGATAAAAATAGGATTGGGCAGGATGACTAAAAACAAACTTTGGTCTAAATAGGAATAACATGATAGGATGGTATAAAATGTTAAGAGGGTTTGCCCCCAAGTGATAGGGTGAATAGAAATAATATTCAACAATGGAAAATGGATATCTAATCATGGAAATGATATGGAAATGCGAAATAGTATGGTACATGTTTTTGGGGTAGTTGTGGTAAATGGCATATGATTCTATTTTTCCTATTGAGATAGAACTAATCAATAAATGAGATAAACAAAATAATTGATCATGTTAATTTCTATCCCACATCTCATCTAAATAATTTATCTATTAAAAATGGGCTATGTATTTTGATGCCAAAAATGCTTTTATGATCTTCATTGGTCATTGATTTTGATTCCTTCAAACGTTGAGATAAGGTATCTTTTTAGCCTCTGTAAAGGAAAGTGTAGTTGTGGATGGTAAATAAGGAAAAGTAATGGATGGTAGGTTTGATTATGAAATGGAATGGTTGATGATAATGGAATGTATAATAGTTGGGAAATAAATGAAGATCAGGATGTTCAGTCACACATAATGTTGTTGATGCCAAATTTAACATAAATTTGGGTGTGGCAGGGCCAAAAACTTGTTCTCTTAATACAAGCACCATATTTTTCTATTATTTGACCTTGAAAGTAGATACCATATGATTAGGCTATAGATTGGAAGCTATTTTGATTTGATCTTTGATTTTGTCTTTGATCTTGATTTTCCTATAACACCTTTGAGAAGGTTTCACTAAATAATGTTGACTTTTGACTTTGATTGTCTTCTAGCACTTTCAAAAAAAGTTTCACTAGAAGATGCTAAATTCTAGATTTTATTATCTCCTAGCACCTCCAAAAAGGTTTCACCAGGAGAGTGTTCTTATACTACATGAATTTTGTCTTGGCCTCCTTTTTCTTCTTCAATTGATATGTCAGCATGGATGTAGTTTAATAGACTATGATTTTATCAATCCTAATTGACACTTTTGAGAGATGGAATGTCAATGATATGGCTATTTTGGTTGATGGTAATGGCCTATGGAATGGTAATGGAATGTGGAAAGGCTACACATTCCTCATAGAAGATACTAGGACAACTCATGTCAAAGATGAATTACTCATCCTCAAAAACTGTAAAAGGATAAAAAATGTATTCAAATTAATTTTCAAGGCAAGCATAACAGATGTTGTAACAACCATGAACATATTCTTCTTCTAAAGTTGATTCCAACTCAAAGGACTCTGAATTTAATGTTGAGACTGATGTTTATTTAGATTTTGATGGTAAATCTGATGTCAGTTCAAGAATAGAACCTAACTTTAACTATGATTCTTTATTTGATGGGTGCTCTTTTACAATGATGTCTTGTTGAATGTTTAGTTTTAGACAAGTAACAAACTATAATGGAATGATGGGATCCATAAAAAATAGTTTGTCAGAGTGGGACTCCTCTAAGATGGGAGAAAGGTCAAGAGACAACTCCTAATAGATTGGCTTATCAATAGGTGGATCTTGACAAATAGGCATATGGTCAAGGTAATGATTTACCCAAAGGTGATTATAATCATTAATAAGTGACTTGAAAGAGATTGGATTGTTAGTGTGAGACTCCTTGATAATTTAGATAAGATCAATAGGTGATTCATCATAGGTTGACTTATCACAAGTGGTTGGTTAAACAAAAACATTTTGGATTGGTTGGTTGTCTTGGATTTGGTTTCCAATGTGTTGGAAAATACCAATTTTAAATACATCTTATTCTTTAAAGGATTGGATAGATTGAGGTTTGGATGGGATTAATACTATATGAGGAATGACTTGTGATTAGATAATGGTAAGGCATTATGGAGCATGATTTCTCACATGATCTAATGGATGAAGGCCTAAAATGGTAATAATAGGGTGGTGTGGAGTTTTATTACTTATACAAGTCAAAGTACTAGGTCTTGGAATGATGAAGGGGTGTTGTGGAGTTTGATTGCTCACACAATCCAAAGGATGAGCTCTAGGTATAAAAATGTTTTAGCATTGTGGAACTTGATTGCTTGCACAAACCAAAGGATGAGGTCTTGGTATGGGAATGGTGCAACATTGTGGTCTTAGAATAGAAATGGTATGATGTGGTGAAACTTTATTACTCACATAAGCCAAAGCATCCAAGTCTTCCTCATAAACCATATCATCCCAGTCATGAGTTGGCTCATAAGCTGATTCTTGACTATGTTCTATATACTAATTATTGTAAAGAGGGTATGGATCCATATCCCAAATAACATTATCTATAATTGGGTCTTCAAATTCCTCCTCACAAGCCTCTTCATACCAATCAAGGTTTTGATTTAGATTTTATGGATCTTGACTATGTTCCCCATATGGAGTATTGTAGGGAGAATAATAAAACTCCTTAGCAAATATTTTTCTATAGGTGTTCCTAGTGGGATTTTGTGTGGCCATTCTATCATATGTTGGATTTTACATGACTCCACCATAATTTTAGATAGACATATCTGTGTAAATGATGAAATATCCAAAATAAAAAGGCTTAGAGTTCTACAAACTCTAAAAAACTATCCAAAGGATAGATGGTTCAAACAAGGTCTAACTTGGTCTAAAGGGTGGTCTTGTATCTTTAATATGGTCTAAAAGTGGATCTGTATCTCCAAAATGATGTGTGATAAGACTTAGCATAAAACAACTTGACATCAAATGTCTAATGTCAAACATCATATGCACAAAAAGTCAAGTGTCTAAATAAAAAGTGACATGTTAAAGGTCTAGGTCAAAGTGTTCCAAATAAGGTCTAAACTAAGAAAGGGAAAATTTGAGTTACTAGGTCTTTCGTCCAAACATTAAGTCAAAATATAGGCTCAAACAAATAGGCATATGCTAGGAATTTTAGCTAAATAGAATCAAAAGCTAGACTTGGAATGAAGGCTGATGTGATTTAATTTAATCTAACAAGTTTGGAAATAAATTTAACATAGACCCGACACATGAAATCAAATATAAACATGATTAGTTGGCATAAGGCATAGACAAAAGGCTCTTTGAAGAAAGGTTATGTATTCCTAAATAAAGGCACAAACAATGATAATGATAGGTACTAAACAAACAAACCATCAATAGTTTTCAAATTTGGGTAATTGATTAACTAAAGTTATGTAACCCAAAAGAGAAATATCTATGTATCAATCCCATGAATTAAGGCCTAAAGAAAAATCAATCAATGTTTGAATCTAAATTTGACAAGGCTAATTGAAAACTCAATGGTGAAAACTAAGATTTGACCAAACAAGCTAGACAAGATTGGATAGCATAACAACACAAGACAAAGTTACAAATGGTATACATGACATGGTTTGAAACAAATGGTTTTTGATACAAGGTAAACTAGTCTTGAAATAATTTGAGTAGCCTAATAGTGTAAGCATGCTGAAATGATGTGATATATGTTATGTGTCAAAATACTCAAAGGCACAAATGGTTTGACATGATTTGGGCAACATAACACTACCCTCCTCAACTCAAATACATTATTTTGACATGGCTTATGAATAAACAAACAAGTTTTAATCTCAAAACATACCAAGAAAAAATGACCAAAATACACTAAGTATAATCATCCAAATCCTAGCAAGGGTATGGCAATGTGGGGTTGACTAAACTAGTAAGCTTTCAAATGTTTCTAGGTAAATCAATTAAATAATGACTTTCACATCAAATAATTTAAAATACAAGCATATAAATTGGGTGATCGTGGGATTGGCTAGCTATAAAAAGGTCTAGTCCTTTTTACAACCACTACATTCTATTATTCACTTAGTGTAGTGTGATGTCCAAATGAAGATACATTACATGTGCAACTCAAAAGGAGTAAGTGAAGTCAATGTTGGGAGATGAAACCCTAAGTCAAATCCTCCCTAAAGAACTTGTGGGAGGTAATGATGTCTCCCTTGCAAGCTAAGATGCAATGAAATAAAAGACTACTAGAAATACTTTAGGGTCATTTTCAAGATCAGCCAAACTTTGACAAATTTTTGGGGAGTGTTTTATATGACATTCTTCCTAAGCCTTGGACTAGGATTTTTGCAAAAGGAATGGTGCTTTTGATTCTAAGGGTTATGTAAAAGGGACAAATGGAAGTGCATACACACAACACCCCTCTTTTTGATAAACAAAAGTAGATAAAACAACTATTGTAGACTAATTTTTTTAGAAAGATTAGTTCATTTCTAAGCACCAAATTTGAAAGATTAGGTGGTGTTCATTTGACCCCTTGGTCTTAGTTGTAACTTTGAAAAGTAATGATAAAAACATTTATTTAATCACCTTAAATTTTAATTTAAGAACCAAAATAATGTTATTAATTCATTTTTAAGAATGCAAAAGCTGATCTAAACGTGTTTTTAGAAAATGTCAAGTTTGGTCCTATAACAAAAATGTTAGCATGTCATTTAGCCTTGAAGATATTTTGGGTTTGAAACAATGAACTTAAAAAAATGAGCTCTCGAGTTTATGTTTTAATAAAAACATAGTGACTGACATTAGTTATATAAATGATGATGGTTACACTTACTAATTGATGATGGTTATCTAACCAACATCGGTTATACCAACAGTGACTAATGATGGATATCTAACTGATGATGATTTTACTAATTGACATCGGTTACTATGTAAACCTGTGACAAAGAAAAATGGAAAAATAAATTTAGAAAATAAAATTGCAAAAGTTTTAATGATTCAAATGAAGATTTTAAATTTTCATAATGATATTCATTTGTGGAATTCATTTTGTCCCACCAAGCATGCCATATGTGAACTAGGAATTTGACTAAGAAGAGGAGATTAGTATTGTGTTAGTGACAAAATGCATAAAACAAATTGACAAAGAACACACTAAGATAACACCTTCATTCCTATTTACTAGGGTGAGCTTAGTAACAAAAATAAATGACAAACAAAACTAAAAAGTAAGGAAAAACATAAGAATTCCTTCACCTTCCTTAGATGCTCCAAATGCCTTTGTAGTAGTGGCTTGCACAACTTTGTGCTCATGAAGTCCTTGGCAATGGAAGCTTGGCTACCTCCATCTCTCCTTGGCACCTTTGGCTTGTGGATTGGCTTGGAATCAATTTAGAATGATAACACTAGTTGCATGAAGCTTTGTAATCAATTTTGCATTATATCTTTGCATAATCATGTCTTAGAAATGATGTAGTAAGGCCTCCTATTTATAGATTTTCAAGATTGATCATAATCAACCTAAACCATCCATCTCAAGATTGAGATGTGTGGCTAAGGATTAATCCAATTTTGTAAGTAAAATTGATAAATAGGCTCAACAATATTTGGTATAGAGGAGCAATTAAGATGAATGGAGGGCTTTGATGAGGCATGGGAGGCATGAATCCTGATAATTATGGCATTTATAGCCTAGGGATGTCTTCCCAAGAAATGAGGTCACCTAATGATACAGATATTCAATATTCATTTCAAAAACAAATTATTCAACAAGTTTCCAAGGATTTATTGATTAGGCTCTAATTTGGTTTAATTAGGTCTCAAGCATGTTTAAGCACTTTGTGCACAAATTACCCAAATTGATTAGAATGCCTTGTTATTAGTCCAAAATTCAACTAGATTAGAATTGGAAGGAAATGTTAGATGCATTGGATCCATTATCCCATTTAGGATTTTACCGACAACAAATAAAGAAGGAAAATGTCTTGTGTAAGAGATTTGATAGGAAAGAGCAATCCAGAGCACCCATGTGCAAAATTGGCATTTTGACTCAAAATTATTTGATCAAAGGTAGCTAGCCCATAAATTGCATTACCCCATTTAATGATACTCTAGCCAAAATAGGTACTTGAATATGTTAGTTTCAAATAATTTAATGTATTTTAGTGTTTTAACACCAAATTGTGCACTTTGGGTGGAAATTGGTCAAAACCCTGATTGGAGGTCATTGGTGGTCAGATTTAGGTGTCTATAATATGTAGGTCAAAACCATGTATATGTTATGAAATGCATGTAATTTAAGTTATAAGTCGTATATAAATATGATTATAAATAATATTCCACATGAGAGAGTGAAAAAAGGGATAGAGAGCATGAAATTGTGCACTAATGCATAAAGAACTTTTACATCTGCAATGGCATGTCTAATATGTGTGGCAAGATAAACTTGAAATTTTTTCCATGTGAGAGATAGACAGAAAAGTGTAGATAGCATAGAATTGTGCATTAATGCATAAAGATCTTTGACTTGTAATATATTATTGCTAACATGTTTAATAAAATAGAGTTGGAAATTATTCCACACGAGAGAGAGAGAGAGAGAGAGAGAGAGAGAGAGAGAGAGAGAGAGAGAGAGAGAGAGAGAGAGAGAGAGAGAGTATACAAAATAAATATTGAAATCTTGTGCATGTTTAGCAATAAATTTTGTAATATCATCCCTTACTATGAAAATTAATCATGAAAGGGAAATAATGAAACTTTGTATTAACATATGATAAACTTCATCATTCATGTACATGATAGGACTAAGTATGGTCTCCTTATTATTAGTAAGAAATGTAAGAAATATTTGGAAATAAGTGAGATTCAATTTTGTTTTGATGTGCAATCTGATCTTAGATGTAAGGTGATACTTCAAGAAGATATGGGACTTATTATATGTAACTAGGGTTTGAAAGATGATTATTTGGAAAATTACTATGAAAATTTGAAATTTAAAGTGAATTTATTAGTTAAGTATGCAAGTAAAAAATCAAAAACTTATTGGAAAATTTATGATTTAGAGAGACTAAGTATATGCAACTAGGGTTTTCAAAAATAAATGTTTTTGAAAATTACTATTGAATTTTGAAATTTTAAGTGAATTTTTGATTTTAATATGTTAGTTAAAAATCAGAAAAATATAGGAAAAATATTGAGACCTAGTATGGGCAACTAGGTTTTGAAAAAAAAAATTAAATTACTACAAAATTTTAAAATTTAATGATTTTTTTTAATTTTATTATGTTGATAAAAAAATTAGAAAAATATAAGAAAAATCAGTAATAAATTTACCCTAGGGTTTTTAGGGTTTTTATGAGCAAACAAAGTAAGTTGATTTCACCAAATGATTTAACCTTTTTGGTAATATTGGTGTATTATTCCTAATTTAGTTAAAGAGTATGAATAATAAAATAAATAAATAAATATACAATAATTAATATACTAATATGTATTATTTTTTTGCAATTTAGTCTTTTCTAAAAATAGTAATAAGGGAAAGAAAATAAAACCTAGCTAAAAACTAACTGAAATAACTAAGATAGAGATTGGGATTCACTATGTAGGATTGAGACACCATTACAAATTAGGATTGAAGTTAATTTTATGATTGGAAAATAGCATAAAAAATAAGACACCCTAGGCTTTAGTGATATAGTCCACTTTTGTCACTATTATCCAAGAGACCTAAGCTTTTTGGGTTCTATTCGATGTGTTAATAAGACCCTTCTTGTGAAATTTTAACTATTGGATGTCCATGGAACTCCCTATAGAGAATATTTTATATTCAAACAATATATTCCATTATGTTTTTACTAATTTTTAAAAATAGGGGGGTTAGTGTGTGTAATATTCACTAAACATGTATCCACATCCCTTGTGTGGGTACACTGACTACATACCAATACTCTGAAGAGGGATCAAGCCATATGTAGTTTTCCCACTTGATGTGATTTATTCAATAGTGTGTATGAAGATTAAAAATTATAAACTAAGTATGATTAAAGTAACTAGGGATTGTTGTAAGGATTTGATTAAGATGGAAATGGTATTAGATGGTTATATGTATAATAAGGAAATATGCTTGAGTAGTCTTGCTTGTATTCTTTCTTGATTTGTGATATTTTCCAACCCCTTATAAATTAAATTTGAATGGGATTTTATAGGGATATATTGGTCATGGGTTGGTTTTTCTCACATTATGTTGAGAATAACAGGGATAAGAATCAGAAGGAAATGGTCATCTGAGATCAAAATGTGATTGGATAGGAGCACTGAAAATAGGACACCATAGGGTTTGGATCTATAGTCTAATTTGGGTGTGATAGTCTTGAGTTGATGGGACTTTTAGGATGGATCTATCATGGAAATATAAGTTTGGTTCATTTGGGATCAAGTTTGGAAGGCTACAGACGACTAAGAATCAATGAAAATAAGCCTATGAGGGTCATAAACGCAAGCAGGAGGGACCTATGAGATGGATGTCATTATCCACACTCAAGTTGCCAATTTTAAAATTTTATATGACTAAAAATACCAAATTATTGGTCTCTATACTTTAACCTTTATTGTTCCTATCTCTGGTATGGCTTCCAATTAACTAGTCCTTATTCTCTTCCTATCTTTTGCACTTGAGAATGATAGACTAAATCTCTACTTTATCCTCCTCGAGATCCTTGTTGACCTCCTCCTCTCTACCAATTTGAGTTAATTTGTTACCTTAGAGAGTTAATACCAAATTATCCTTGCCCAAATTTGTGTTTATCAACTCATGACTCAGGAACCCTTTTAACTTCTTGATTTCATCTACAATTTTGTTGCTCAGAAGCTTTTAGATTGAAATATTCATGTGTAACTTTTGCAAAGAATTTGCAATTTCCACCTTGGAATTTGATCAAGAACCCATTTACCTCTATTATCTAATGGAGGTACATATATAAGAATCCCCATATCTAATTTGGGCTCCTCTTGTGACTACTTAGTAGAATCTCAAACATTCTATTCCTCCTATTCTTTATCAAAGTTTGACTCCATGGAATAATCCTCTCCTTCTTTAGTATCATCCTTTCCACTAGGTATATAGATTGACTCAATGATGATTTTGGAACATTGTGGTTCTCATCTCTTAATCAAAAACAAAATCAAACCTTGGTTAATTAAGTCTACTGAAGGGTTCTTCCTAAAGTTCAACATCGAGGCTTTTGAGGATTACAATAAAAAAAATGGAATGTTGATAATGTAGCCTTTGAAATGATTAATAATAATGAAGTGATGGGAAAAAATAATAGTATGTTTTCCCTCTAAATTAATATACCTCATGATCTGTTGGTAGACTTCAAGCTATTTCCTCGACAATTCTATCCTCAAAAAACCCTTCTAGGATGAAATCTTTGGATTCTTCTTTTCCTTTCTAAAGAAAATGATAAGAAGCTCCTTATTTATCTTATCATCCTTGAAATATTTAACATTATAATATTACATCTTTGTATTCTATCCAATGATCTTCTCTATGATCAAGATTCTCAAGCCATGCATTCGAACTTCATGATTTTTCTAGCCATGAGTGAATTCCCTAAAAAGCCTTGTGTCATGCCCAACTAGCCATTTCATTAAGGGTACAAAACTACCTTTAACCATTTTAAGCCAAATATATTATTTTTTATTGTATTTATAGAAATAAATAGGTTTGAACTGATCTCGATATTTTCCCATTTTGTGAATTTATAGACTTATTCTACAAGCTTTATTGTTCAAGCTCTTAGTTAAGGAGATGGGCAGATTATAGAAAAAAGAGACAAATAAGAAAATGTGATGTTATCCTAGAATGACCCAAATGTGTAAGGCCTTAGGGACAATTACCTTGCACATAGTAATATCCAAGGTCTTGATCTTGATTTGTGTCACTACCAAATCACATAATCTTAAAATGCATTTAAACATTTATCCAGCCAAGGCATACCTACATGGATTTCATCACCAAGGGGGAAGATGAATTGGTTTTTTAGCCAAGTAAAAACATGTAGTTAATGGTATATATTAGAAAATCACCTAACACCCTTATCACTATGGGATTGTGAAGTGAGGCATTAGACCCCAATACCAAACTAGTACCATTACCAAAATAGATCCCTTTCAACCTAAACATCCTAAAACCATTCTTAGATTATTTTATAGTTCCGAATTTTTATCTAACTTCCCCATCACACTTAAAATAACACTTTATAATAATAAAAACATTTAAGATGGACCCTTAGTTAGCATTTTATTTTCAATTTGACTACTTTATCTTTGCTCATTGTATGTTGTATTTTGAAAACTTACATTGGCTAGCATTAGTGTAAGGTTTTATGTTGTGTGCCTTAATTGGATCATTTTCATTGAATCAATTGATTATGTTTCTTTTTATTTCTTGATTTCAATTAAATTGAAATATATTTTCCATATTACCAATACATTATCATTCTATTCAATACAGTCTTTTACAAACTATTTTTATCCCTACCTACATTACTAGGTCGACCCAGTCGACCTTGTAACTCTTACCACTCAAATTGTATTACTCTATCAGCCTAATTTAATTTTAATCTTATCAAGCTCTATTTTCCCTATTTCATAGTACTAAGCTGACCCAATCAACTTTGTACTCTTACTACCTACCCTATCTATCTGACTCAACTCTCTATTTTCCTAGTTTAGCATTTTGTTCATTTCTCTCAAATCATCATGAAGTCCCCTATAAAAATATTCTTGGATAACTTGAATCCACTTAAATATTATATGGGATGTTCATTCCTCTCTCTCTTTTCCTCCTAAGAGAACCATCACTCTTGGAGCACCTCTTCCCCTCCCTCATCTGTGGATTTTAATATTGTGAAAATCACACCTCAAGATGAAGTAGGTGGATCTAATCATTTTTATACCTATCAAGACAATTCCCATCTTCAAACCATTCAACATAATGTGGGAGAAATTGAAAAAAATATCTCCAATAATATAACTAATAATCGATCTTCAAATAACCCTCCTCATAATACCAATTTAGGGAGTTCTCCTACAAACACCAACCCACCAATTGACTTGACTCAACTTAATTCACAAGTCATACAATAAATGAACATAATGAAAAATTCTAACACCTCTAAAATTATGTAATTACAATGTAATTTGATCGATATAGATAATTAACCTCCAACTATCCATCCTCAAGCCAATCCAAATTTTATTCCTCCACCTCTTAGAGATGCCTCAAGAAATGTTATTCCTCAACCTATAATGAATAACAAGATGCTTCAAATTACCAAAATTAGCCTTTATATCCTTTCATCATCTCCAATAATATTGGTAATATAATCCAACTATCAAGTATGACAAGACTAAAGACCCTGCATCCTTTCTCAAATATTTTGGTAATCTTTATAAAGAGTGGATCTAAACTAATACTTTCACCATAACTAAAATTATAGTCAAATCCTTCATTGGTGATATATTGGAATGGTACTATCAACTTCCATAACATTCCATTTGGAAACTTATGGATTTAGTCAATATTTTAGTCAAAGAGTTTCAACATAATGATCTTCCCAAAAATTGTCTTAGTCATTTCATTAATGCTAAGTAATATCCCACTAGATCAGCTCATGAATTTATCAAATGATGGAAATATTTAGATCATAAATCTGACCATAACACAACTAATTATAATTTGTTTAAACTCCTTATCACTAATTTAATTTCTCCTATTTAGTATAAGGTTTGATTTTTTCCTCCATAAACACTCAATAAAGCTCTTGACCAAGCTAAATGTCAAGACTTTCTCATGAAGCAATTTTAACCTAATCCTAAATTTGCTAAAGCATATTTTCAAACTTATACTAATCCTATCACTGATAATACTCCACAAACCAAACTAGGAGTTACCAAATTTGACATTCACTCATCTATTCACACACCACTAACTGTGTAACAAGTGAAACAATTCTTACTATCCTCTAAGCCCTTTACTTATACTAATAATCCTCCTAAGTGGTATGAATCTAATCAATTTTGTTGGTTCTACATCGATATTGTTCATTCCCATGACTCCTATAGAGGGCTCACTAAATTTTTCTATCTCCTACATTTTTGGTGATTCCTTCAATCATGAAGCCATGATCAAACTTAATCATCAAGAGTATAATACCACTTCTCAAAAATGGAAATCCTCTAAAGCTTCTTATTTTAATAACAAAAAATAATTTTCCACAACTAATAATCAATAAACTACTTTGGATGTTTGTGTTATTAATGTTGATTATGACCAGTATTACAATAATTCTCAATATGTTAACATAGATAAGGTAAATTATCATCATAAGTTCAAAAATATCTTATCAAAAAACCTAAGAAAACATATTTAGAATAAAAAATTCTCAAATATACTATAACCACCAATTTAGCTTTGAAAGCCCATGAGGAATCACCTCCTCTTTATGAACCCCTAATAACTTATGTTCCTTCAAAATCTACCTTACCTCATAAAACTTGTACTAATTTGTTTTCTAAATCCAATTATAACATTCATGAAGAACTTAACTCCATGCCTTGCAAGATTCCACTTATGGAGTTAGTTCATACTTCCCCCTATCATTGCAAGTTATTTATGCAAAAATTATAAGAAATTGAAGATCCTTCTTATATATATGAAGAACCACCTTTTATTGAACCTCAACCTACCAATGTTCATACCATCAAAACTATTTGTGCTTCTTCTAAACCTTATATTAAATTTATTTAAGATGGAATGATTAAATATGAAATCCTTTTTCACACCTATAATCCACCAATATTCATTAAAATAGACATTAATACTACTGTTATCCATCAAGTTTTAGTTGATGAATGGTCTGTTATTAATTTGACATCTATGTATCTTATCCAATAGCTTTTATATAATAAGGATCATCTCAAGAAAACCCACCTTACCTATTGTGGATTTGATAAAACCAATCAAAATCCACTTGGTTTTATTTGGCTTCCCCTAAGCATCAAACTTGAGATCATTCAAACTAAACTTATGGTCCTTAAATTACCCTTATATTATAACATACTTTTTGGTTGCCCATGGACTCATAGAATAAATGCCATCAATTTTTATGGTATCCAATGCATCAAATTCATACATAATGGAAAATGGTATAAGCATGAGGCTAATCCCAACCCTTGGAGTATTCAACTTCCTAATCCAAAATCTCATTATCACATCCCTACCATTCTTATCATCAATAGTGCACCCTTAACTGAGTTCATCAACATCAATCCCAACCTACAAGTCACTATTACTAATTTGGATGATGATGAACTTAATGACTTGCAAATACTTGAAACACTACCAAGCTACCTCCTTATATATAAGAGTGGATTCCTCCTTATTTGTTACCTCATGATTGCATTATTCCTCTCATTGATGAGATCACTAATTTCCCCCCTATATGCAATGCTTAGGAGCCTTCTCTACTAAAATATTCCTTTACCTATAATGATTATGGAGTGGAAAAATTATTTTAATATATTCTCATCATGTCTCCACTTAAATTCAATAACATTGGGCTTTTACCTTCTAAAATTCCCCCTGAATCTCAAGCATCTACCATTTATCTAACCTCTGATGATAACTACATCATGTCCCAAGCTCAATATCAATATTTAGACGTTTAAAATTATCAAAAAACCTTAAATCAAATACATTATTTTAACTAAGATGTTCATACAATTTTCATGGATCATGAATTAGATCCTAAAGGTCATGTGCCTCCCATTAACTCTTTACTCCTTGATATTCCTTGGGTAGTAAAACAAAACATAACTTTTGAACATCTAAAAACTCATGCATCTTATGTACCACCTATATATTCCATCCTTGCATCTAACCCTTACTTCATCAAATAATCTAATGACACATCAGTCCCATTTGATCCATCTACTTCTCCTACTCCCAAGATTACATTGGATGCCAAGGCCATAGATGTGTGTCAGATACATTCTAAATATGATCACCATGGTATTCAAATTCATGATCTCAAAGTATATGTTGATTATTATGTTCCTCTTCCCACTTTTCCTAGTAGTGAATCTATTCTTAAAATACTTCATGCCCAAGAATCTTAACTTCCTTGACAACATAACAAAATTTGGAATTTCAAAATCAAATCCCCTTGTTTCAATAATTTCATCACTATCATTGATCCTAAAATTAATCCAATTTCTTATTTACCTACTACACCATATCACTTTTTTAATATGGAAATGTAATGCTTATTGAAGAAACTATTCACATTGAATATGGTACTCCATCATGCCATCAACCTATTACCATCTCTCATGAACTCTCACCTATTAAACATGATAACTTAGATTTATTTTCAATAAATATCATGAGATATTTTCTTGATCCTTTGAGGAGATTTTTGGTATTAAACCTAGAATTATGGTACAAAATATCATCACTTATCTTGATGCCAAACTTGTGCATCAAAATCAATAGAAATTTTCACCCAAGGTTTCCACCTTATGTCATAAAGAAAATATCAAACTTATTGATGACAAATTCATCTAACTAGTGGATTATTCTAAATAGGTTTCCAATATAGTTCTCATTCATAAAAATGTCACTATGGACATTTACATTTTCATTGATTCCCATAATATTAATCATACTTGTTGTAAGGACAACATCCCTCTACCTTCAATTGATGCCATTATTGATTCCATAGATGGATATGAAATGTTATCTCTTATGGATGGTTTATTGGGCTGTAATAAAATTCACATTTCTCCCAAGGACCAATATAAGACCCCTTTCACCATGGAATGGGGTATCTATTGCTATGTTAAAATGTTGTTCACCCTAAAAACTACCAGATCCACTTATCAAAGAGTAACGACTCATATATTTCATGATATTATTCACAAAATTTTAGAAACTAATGTGGATGACCTCATTTTTAGTTATAAAATTCACCCAACTCATCTTTTAGATCTTTCCATCATCTTCGACCATCTCCTCAAATATAGAGTTAGGTTAAATCCTTACAAATGTGTCTTTAGTGTTACTATTATGGAATTAATTTACACCATTAGAGAGGGATATTTAGGCTCTCTCCAAATAATATATTAAATTGGAACAACCTTAGGCTATCTCTATTTTGTATTAGGGTTGAACATCCAAAGAAGGCCGACTTCCTCCTGGTAGATCACCTATACTAATACCTCTGCTTAGAAAAGGGATAGAGAGCGGTTATAGAGTTACTAAGAGAGTTAAAAAGGTGATGAACCAAATTAAATTAAAGCTCACATAAGAATGAAATAAAAATTGATTTAGTATAATATAATCCTTTCTCACATAATCTCACAAACTAGCTAATCTAAATTATAAACTGGGCTCACTAAGAAATGAATGAAACAAAGAAGAATTGCTAGATTGACACCAAGAATACATCAATGGTAGAAATATCTCAATTTAAGACTCGTAGATATCTTGAAAACACCTAAAAATAATCAATAAAGAAGTATAAGGGACATAGAAGACACTCATTCATAATACCATGATGCACAAGTTTACTAAACACAATTTGGAGGCAAGAGATAGATGAGAATTATCTTTATTTCTTCAAAAGGTATTTCATACAATTTTTTCACAGGGTCTTTCCTTATCAAATGAGAGTCCCCCTAACTAAAAAATTATAATCCCCTTTATATGTGGGGGAGAAGTGGGATATATAGGATAAAAGGGGAGAGAAAGAGGAAGCGAGCAAAAAAAGATTAATAAATAAGCTACAAACAACCTCCATAAATTCTCGATAACATTTTAATCAATTATTATTAATCCTACCTTAAAAAAATAACCTTCATTATCTCCCATAGCCTTTAAGCCTTCTCATTGGTTTATAAACACACTAGAGGATAATAAGTTGTTAAGGATGATGATGCCATGATTCACTAAGAGGGAAAGGTCTTCAAAGACTCTAAAATTTCAATGAATTCTCTAACTATCCTCTCCAAACCTTCAAGCTCTACATCTTCTTAATGAGCCTAAAGCACCATGCTTCATCTTGATGTGTTCTTTATGTTATTAGATATTTGATTTAAACTCATTCATTTAGTGTCCCTTCTAACACTCCTTTCAAAATAGTCATTACACCTTTAATCCAAACCCTAAACATAGGTCCACTGTAGATGAAAAAAATTCCCTTATTTTTTTTACTATAGTCATAATTTTGATACAAATCCATAGGCACTAGGCTTTAATGATGGCATACTAGTTTGTAGGGTTTGTTTCTGGTAACCTAGATCTTATTTTGATCTCACATTTATACATTTTCCCACTTGGGTGGTGAAATCTTATGATTTACTGTGTTCACGTATGTGTAATTTATTTGGGATGATTATTTCATATTAAAACCTGACCTTTATCACCTCAGACATGTGTCTTCATATTATGCCCCTAGAACATGATCAAATTTACTCCACTAATTTACTAAAGAGTCTCCTAGATTTAACCTTAATTTATTATCCATTGATATTTGATCTATATCTTAGATTATGACACTTATCACCCCACATTGATCTTTGATCTTTACCTTTAGTGATTGTGCCACTTGGTAGCCACACGTGTCTTCTATGGACCCTACTATAAGTATTCATCTAGTTAACATTCTTATGCCATGTGGTTTCCTTGTGTGAAATATAGGATCATTAACATATTGAAATTACATGTACCATATATTTTATTGGGAGTTTACCATGATTTCAACACTTGGAACCAACACATTCAATCTCAGTATCTTCTAACTTTTTGACCTTGTGCTCACTGTCAGATCTTTGATAGGTGGTTTAATGTGCACCATCGATCTATATTTGACTTATTTATTAGAGGTACAATCACTAAGAGTAGAGGTTAATCAATGACAAAATATTATCTAATTCAATTCCAAACTCTTAAACATTCAACATACATAAACTTGATCAAGAAACATAAACATGAAAGCACATACACCTAAAGCATACAAAATAACATACATCACATGACCACATCATATATGTGGAAAAACCTCCTGGGGTATAGAAAACACTAAACCCTATAATAACAAGATATAAAATTTATACCAATAAAAATTGATCAAGGAATACTCATCCCTTACTTTAGTGAGACACCAATCCCACAAGGAGTTATTGCCCCTGTCTAGCTGAGCACCCACAACAACTAGACATTTTACAAGCTCAACCTTACAAGGAGGAACCAACCCACTAGGAAACCAAGCACACAATTAGATACATGAAAATATAAAATTTAACACATATTGTTACTCTTCAATTGATGATGATCACCTTTGTCTACACATTTCACCTCCAATCTCTCTCAAGCTACCTTTAGGGATAACTTTCTCAAACTGACTCTTCTAGGCTCACTAGGTCTAATGACCTATGTGTCCTCCTACATAAACTTGATAAAATAAACATGTCTTATTTTTTTCACACTTTTATGGTCCTATCTAACCTATACCTTCTCTTTCAAATGTTCTCTTCTTCACTTCAATCCACACCACACAACTAGCACAATTAGTCCAATTATGCCTTTTATTTATACTGCTCTCATCCTTTAACCCATCTTGGTTAAATAATAATATTTAAAATTTTGAATCACATTTAAAATATGTTCATACAAACATTACATGTGATAACCACACTCTTTATAGGTTTGACAATACCTCATTAGTCCCAAACCACCATTAGGTCTTAATGAGACCTAAAACAATTAGGCCTTCATACTCACATGTTAATTGTGAGACTACTTAGAACACCTTCATCCTTTAACAATGATTTAAAAACATAAAATATAATTAAAATATCACATTTATTACTCCCTTATGTATCCATTCCACCTATAACACTAACTCACACCTAGAACCTACCAATTTGGTCTCCTCACTCTTTAGGATTTAATACACAAAAAACACAGTCACAAAATTCTAAATCTATAGCTCAAATATTTCACACACACACAAAAACACACACACATGATTATATCATATTTGTGAACCATTAAATACCTATTATACACCTCCATATACATTATACACTTTAATATAGGCTCTAATCACTCAATTCAACTCTCTCAAAATGACCACTCAAACTGGTCACACATAGTCAAAATACAGTCAAGCTATTTTGACTCTCCATATTTGATCAGCGGCATATCATTACATCAAATACTTTATAAAAACCTTTATATAATTATAAAACATATAAATACTCATTTTATTCTTCAATTATACTTGTAACTCTTCCAACACACTTTTATAAAGTGGTCACTCAATTTGCTAGTACATTCAACAAACATAGTCAACTTTTAAGCATTTATCACACTAAATATGGATTGGTCAAACCTCCACAATCCATATAGATAGTCTTCATGGATTATATAACACTCTCCAATAGTTATATAACCTTGAAACATCAAAATACTATCAAGAATAACTCAATTATCCTTTTTGGATCACTTCTAGAACATGGTCAAAGACATAGTGAAATTTGGAGCTTAATAACTTGACCATATCAACATTTAAAAGTTATAAATAGATTCTATGGATATGCCTTGATGTCCTTTACAACTTTTATTTTTACACCACCATGAAATTCATCTTGGATCAAAATATATAGCTCAAAAACTATAGATTAGTTTTTCCTCATTAATTTGAATATTGAAATTCTAATGGTCATATAAAAATGTTAAACATCAGACACTTTGAACTCATCTCATAATCCTTGGAAACTTTTAAAAAATACACACATTTAATTTCCTCAAAAATATCCTAACTTTAACCTACAATCATTTACCATTGATCTTAGATCCTCACTCTTGTGATCATGCCACTTGGTAGCTCTGCATGGCTTCTACACACATTAACTATTTGACTCAATGTGCTCCATCAATCTCCATCTATACAAACACACACATGCCATTTATATTTTATTAGCTTAATGATATTGAGACACATGTCACTAGTGTATGCCTTCTGAGCATCCTTTAACATATTGACTTCACATGCACTATTGGATCACTACTAATAATATCACACACTCCATTAGATCCTTATCTAGTTAGATAAATTTCTCGCCATTAGATATTTGATCTGATTTAATGCTCATTGTAGATCTTTGATATCACACATTTAGCTAAGTATGGGAACTTGGTAAACTTTGTTTGAGAATCCAACTTTGCACCTTAATAAGTTTTTTTAATTTTCATGTATAGACTTAAAATTTGAACTATATTATCATATTTTATATGATAATCCATCCATGTATCAAACTACTCCTAAAACCTTCACATGTGTGAAATATGATGTCATCAATCTAATTACTTAGCTTTATTTATTAAGATGACTAATTGAGCTTAAACATTCATATGATTATTCTTGATGAATTCCATTCACTTCCATAAGCATTCTAATCATTCATAAAATCCCATAAGGTCTTTTAAATATGTCCATACCATCAATATCATCCATAATTTTCCTATCCAAGTTAAACACTAGATAACCATGTAAGAACACTGAAGCACATTGAAGCAAACTTTTTCATTGTCATTCTAGCACACATGACACCTCATCAACATCCTTGGTTACCTTGGAGACATCATTTATAAACCTCCAACATTCTCCCCCTTTGTCATTGATGTCAAACACCAATACAAAGCTTAATCTCAGACTTTGTCTCTCTTCAAGTACTTTCTCCCCCTTTGACACAATGATAAAGTGGGCTCAACTCCTATACCTATGGACCTAAAAAGACTTAAAGGACCAAAAATAGGAAAGGACCACCTCTGAGAGATGATACATACTCCCCCTAACATTTTTCATACCTCCTCTTACCTTGAGCTTCTCAAACATTATCCATGTCTACACTCTTCTTTGATCATACATAGTTATTATGAAGACAAAACATACATGAACATAAAAAATTACATGATCTTACCTTAAAATCATTAAGAGGGACTCCTCCTAAGTCACCTAATCTTAGGAATCCTTTTAAAAATCTTCAAACCATTTCCAATAATCATGAATCAACATAATTTCCTTCATACCTTCTCTCTCAAATTCTACTACATAGTCCTCTAGTCTTAGGATTAGACCATTTACAGAGCTCTCCCTTGGTTTAAGCATGAAGATTCAACACATTATGAATGTACCTAATTTGGTTTGATCAATTCATCATATCGACATGCTTGAGTTCACATATATAGTAGACTTCTTCATATCTCTACTATGACTAGAAAATCTCACATATTCTCCTCCTCACATCATGCACAACTTTTCAATCCTTTCAAACTATCTGAGTTAGCTCCCCTTAACTCCATGATTCACTTGGATCATGACATATTTATATGATATATTGACAAATCATCATCCTTGATTAGACACCTAGAAACTTACATTCCCTACTTATAGACTTTGCATTCACAAATTCATTATTTACCATATTGACTGACTATACCATCCATCAAAGATTGACCAAAATTTTGACTTTAGGATTATTGTCCCTAAATATATCTTCTAAACATTCCATAACAACACTTTGGATCAGTTACATAGAACTCATCACTCCTCCTTATCCAAGCACATTTTCAAAATATCTTTCTTATCCTACAACATCAACCAAAGCTTAACTAGCATCTGACATGCTTCCTCTTTCTATAAAGTGTCTCTTTGAATCTTAGAGAGAGACACCCCTTTGACATAGTGAGACTAAAATTCCCAAAACATAGGAGACTCCCATATCTTCATACTCTCATTTGAATTATAGTCATGTCTCATCACTAGATTGAATTTGAATGGATCCTTGATTTCATTCTTTGCCCAGACTTGTCAACAAATGTAGACAATAAAAACTCTTAACTTTCTTTCATGTATATCATGCAAAACAAACCATCTTTGGTGTCAATTTGATCTCTACTAATAGGCTTATGTTTTCACAATGATTTGTGACGTCTTACTTACACACTAGGAGCTCCATAAACCTTATTTTTATTTGATAAATTATTCAACCTATTCTTACAATACCTATAAATGTGATCAAATCTATGACATATAAAATAAACAAGATCATTCATACCTTTTGCTTGATGATGATTGTGATATTACTTTGACTATTTTCTTTTTCTCTTTCACTTTCTAGCTGATCTTATTTCTTTCACTCTAGGAGCCTGATTGAACTTATCTTGACTTGATGGTATTTGATTGTAGAACTTAGCAATGTGACCAACTCTTTGACAAATATCACAAAAAATGTCTTCCATACCTTTTGTTTGAATATGATAGTGATCTTCCTTTGACTGATTACTTCTTCTTACATAGTCCTTTTCCTTATGACCAACAAGATTATAAACAAAACAATGTCCCATAAAATATTTGGCATACCTTAAAGCATTTGGCTGCCTTATTGGCTTTTTCATTTTACCTTTGATCTGATTTGACTTGTTGTCTTTCATGCTACCATCCTCTTTACCTTGTTTTGATCTCTTTTATTCTTCTTCAATCTTTCCTATCTTGATTATGACATTTTCATGCTCATCCTTTAGGGAAATAATGTTAGCCTTCAATTGAAAACACTCATCTTTTTTATCTCTCATGCTTAAACTTGTAGACTCTAATTGAATTTTAAGATCTTTAATGGTCTCCTTATCCTACTTATCCCTTTTGGCCATGGAATATTTTAATATAAATGTTTTCTCTTCCATATACTTTATCAGTTTTTGATTCTCCTTTTCCACTTTCATGGATTTTAATGACAAACTCTCCTCAAGAGATCTGACTTGTGCTTTTAGAACTTTGATCATATTCATCATTTTATGATTCCTCTTATCTTTCTTGTTTAGTTAACCAAGTGCACTCATGACCTCAACTTATAGATCAAATTATTCTTCCTCATTATCATAACAAAATTCTTCATCAAACATGATTATATTTTCACCCATATTGTACATTAGATCACCTTGAAGTGTTTAAACTTGAACATAAGGTCCTACTTTGATACCAATTGTTAGAGGTAGAATCACTAAGAGGGAAGGTGAATTAGTGATGCAATATAATATAATTTAATTTCCAACTCTCAAACATTCAAAATAAACCAAATTGATTAAGCAACATAGACATGAAATCACATACATCCAAAGCATACAAAATATCATATATCACATGCACACATCATATATGTGGGAAAACCTCTTGGGGAATAAAACCCACTGAAACCTTCAAATGGATTACAGTCTTATAATAACAAAATAAAATATTTAAACCAACACAAACTAATCAAGGAACACCCATCCCTTAGTTTAGGGAGACACCAATCCCATAAGGAGTTACTATCCCTATCTAGTTGAACACCCATAACAACTAGACCTTTAGCAAGCTTAACCTTGTAAGGAGGAACCAACCCCTTAGGAAAATAATCACCCACTCATCTACCTAAATATATCACCTTGAAAACCTATTGTTAATATTAAACTAATGATGATCACCTTTATCTGCACTCTTCACCTTCAATCTCTCTCAAGCTACCTTTAGGGTTAACTTGATCAAATTACCTCTTTTAGGCTCATTAGGTCCAATGACCTATGTATGCTCCTACATAAAATTGATCAGATAAACATGTCTAATATTTTTCACACTTTGATGGTCTTAAATGACCTATACCTTCTCTTTCAAAGGTTCTCTTCTCTTGAATCCATACTACACAACTATCACAATTAGTCTAATTATGCCTTGTATTTATACCACTCTCTTCCTTTAACCCATATTGGTCAGCCAAGATACTTTACATATATGAAAATTCTTTAACATAGGTTGATACACATGTTACATGTCAGAACCACACTCTTCATAGGTTAGCCAATTCCTCATTATCCCCAAACCACCATTAGGGCTTAGTGAGACCTAAAATAATTAGTCCTTCATACTCACACGTTTCATGTGAGACTAATTAGACCACCTTCATCCTTTACCAATGATTTAAACACATTAGAAATGTTTCCAATATCCCCTTGATTACTCCCATGGTCTATGTCACCTAGAACACTAACACACTAAATCTACCAATTAGGTCTCCTCATTATTTAGGCTTTAATACATAAAAAACATAGTCTAAAACTTATAAAGCTATAACTCAAATATTTCACATACCTATATGTTTATATCACATGGTTTAACCCTTTATGATCTCTACTACACCTCCATGTGATTTAGACACTTAAACATAGTCTCTGAGCACTCTATTCAACTCTCTCAAAATGACCACTTGGACTAGTCACACATAGTCAAGCTATTTTGATTCTCCATATATGATCAAGGGAATATCATGACATAAAATAATTTCTCATAATCCTTAGATACTTATATAATATCCATACTCATTTGATTCTTCAATACTTCTCAGAACTCTTCCAACACACTTCTAAAAAATGGTCACTCAATCTACCAGTGTATTCAACAAACATAATCAACTTTTAAGACTTTGTTCACACCAAATATGGATTTTTCAAACCTCTATAATACATAAAGATAGTACCCATGTATTTTATAACACTCTCCAATAGTTATCTCATCTTGAAACATCAAAATAGTATCAATAAAAACTCAAGTATCCTTCTCAGGTCACTTGCAAAACATGGTCAAACACATAGTCAAATTTGGAGCTTAATAACTTTGGCTATAAAAACATTCCAACCTTATAACTATATTATCTAGATGAATCTTTAATTCCTTTACAAATTTGTTTCTTACACCACCATGAAATTTGTCTTGGATTAAAAACTATAGCTCAAAAACCACAAACTAGTTTTCCCTTATTAATTTGAATATTCATATTAAAATGATCACTGTACAAATGTTAAACATTAAAAACTTTCAACTCATCTTGTGCTCCATAAAAAATATAAACAAATACACACCTTTGATTTATTCAAAAGTCTCCTGACTTTAACTTGTAAATTCTCACTATTGATCTTGGATCCTCATTCCCATGATCATGACACTTGATAGATCTACATGCCTTCTATTCACATTAACTATTTGACTCAATTTTCTTCATAAATATCCATCTATATGAACACTTGCATGATTTTGATCTTCTATCAACTTAATGAGATTGATACACGTCTCTAGCATGTGCCTTTTGAGAATTCTATGACATATTAAATTTATGCACACCTTTGGATCACTACTAATAATATCGCATGCTCCATTGGATTCTTATCCAAATAAATAAATAAATTTCTCACCATTATATCTTTGATCTGATTTAATGCTCACCATAGATCTCTGATATCACAAATTTGGCTAAGTATGGGAACTTGGTAAACTCTATCTAAGAATCTAACTTTGCACCTTAATAACTTTTGCTACATTCTTGTCTAGACCTAAAATTTGAACCATATGATCATATTTCATAGGGAAATCCATCCATGTATCAAAATTCTCTTGAAACCTTCACATGTGTGAAAAATGACATCATCAATCTACTTAGATTTATCTATCAAGATGACTACTTGAGTTTAGACATTCATATGACTTTTTTGATTAATTTTGTTCAATTCCTTAAACATTATAATCACTCATAACATGCCATAAGGTCTCTAAAATATGTCCATACCATCAATATCATCTATCATTTTCCTATCCAATTCAAACACTAAAAACCATGCAAGAACACTGAAGCATATTAAAGCACACTTTGTCATTATCATTCTAGCACACATGAAAAATCATCAAAATCCTTGGTCAACATGGATACATCATTAAAAAACCTCCAAAATTATTGACTCCAGCCTTAAATGTGGATCATTGATCAATATTTATACACAAGAATACACATTGTCAATATTAATTTGTGATATTTTGACTTACTGACTTCATGAGATTGCCTGCATGCCATTGATCTTTGATTTTGGCCTCTAAGATCATGATACTTGATAGCCTTATATTTAACTTAGAACTTATTCAATATTATTTAATACAAAAAACTATTCATGTGTATTTAATTTGATGTCCCTTAGAATGTCTCACACTACTAGATCATCTTTGAAGGTTTATATCTTGTGATAGGACATGCATCAAGACACCAAACTTGTAGGGGATATTTGGGAGTAGAAATAGACTTATCATGGGGGTATAAGGTTGTTTAAGGTTTCAATAGAATGACCTGGTCCATCTAGGTAAAATCTTCATATATAGGCTAATTTTGGCCAACATTCTTGGTGACCTTCTAGGATTGCATGCCTGTAATGAAATAGATTAGTTGCCTTATCTAATCTATTAGGCATATAGGGTCATAAGTCTTTCCTTTCTAGATGATAGTAGTCTAATACAAGGTTTTCCCTTCCTAAAAAAATTCTCTGGAAATAACAAGAGAAACATGAATAAAATAAACATTTTTCCCAAGGCACTTATGGAAGGGAAACACATAATTGAAAAGAATGTGCATAATAAAATTATAATAAAATAAAAAATCTACTCTAATATACAAATTACCTACAAAATCTTATAATATCAAGGATTTAAATGAATTCCATTAACTAGTATAGGTAATACCTCTGCATCTAGTTGGGCAATCTAAAAAGCATTATGTTGTTTGCATCCATGGATCATGTAAAGGACACTTCACAAGCTATCAAACTTGGTATGGTTTCTTGGCTTAGTCTTATTTGAATCCCACTTGAGGACTAGATCCACTTATTTAAAATCCCTTTCTATGGCTCTCTTGTTAAATGTTTTCCTGAATTAAGCTTGATGTGAATCTAGTGTCTTCATTGCAAGGTTCCTTTCTTCTTCAAACTCTATAACCTCTATCATCTTCCATCCTCATGATCATAGGTTAATTTTCCATAAACCAAAGTTGATGGGATAATTCCAAGGTAGGTAGCTCAAGAGAGATGGGTATTTTGGCCTCCCTCCCATATATAAGGACATATGTTGATTGTGTAATGGTAACTTTGGGAGTCACTCTATCAGCTCATAAGGTTGCCATTAACTTTATGTGTAACACTTTTTGATTCTCTTCCATAGTCTACTTGATAATCCTTATCAAGTTATTATTTGTTAGCTCTACCATTCCATTACCTTAGGGGTATTAATTTGAGAAGGTACTAAGGTAGATGCCTAACTAAAGTGCCCATTCACTTGTCTTCATACCCATAAATGCTAAGGAATTATCTAAAATTATTATTATTCGTACACCAAACCTCATTACTATGATATCATATAAGTCTAACACTATTGTTTCATTGGATTCTTTAAGGGCAATTACATTTAGCCACCTAGTGAAGTATTTAATAGCAATGAGTACCCATTTGTGTCCTCCATTAGAAGGTGGATTAATCATTCTTATGAATACCAAACCTCACTACATGAAGGGTTATTCCATTTGGATTGGGTTGAGAGGAAGTGATGCCAATCATTACTTGCCTATAAAGAGAGCACACTTTTGACATTTTCTCACCCATGCATAGGCATCCTTGAAGAGGATGGGATAATAATAATTATATATCATCACTTTTTCTATTGTATTCCTTAGATAAAAATGGCCTCCTATAGGCCCATCATGGAACTTATCCAAGAGCCTTGTCACATGGTTATCATCTATGCACCTTAAGAGTACTCCATTTAGGTCCTTTATGAATAAAACCCCATCAAATAGTGCATAAGGTATGGAATAAAGTCTAAAGTACCTTATCTTTACTCTATCGATACCTTATGGGCACTCACATGTTATGAATAAATGTGTCATATCCTAGAGCTAGCTAGTGTGAGGTTGAGGTGCATATATTTGTGAGTTGTCTTATGTCACCAAAATAACCTCTTTATCTTCTTTAATGCCACCAAGCATATGTTCACATAAGCCTTTTCCTCTCATGAGCTTAGTGATTATGACCTCCATGTCACACTATATGACCTTGGTAATCCAACTAGCCCTTTTCTCATTCAATTCTTTGTTAAGGAGGAAGTACCTCACTCTAGGATGAGACACCATAAGATAAATTATTTTATTGGAGAGCATTGGTCTAAATTTTATTAAGATTATTACTACTAAAAGGACATTATTTTATACAAAATTATACCTTAATTTATACCCCTCAAGCCCTTAGATGAAAAAATTAATTGGATGATCAAGTCCTTCACCATTATTTTTCATCATCATAGCTAATATATTTTCAATATTGGTAAAGGAATACAATATGAAATCTCTTGAGAAATTAGGATTCATGAATGTGGGTGCTTGGGAAATGGATTTATTGATAACCTCAAATGTTTTTTTACCTTTATTAGACCAAGTAAACACTTGGTTCTTATTTAGCATGGTAGTAATGGGTTTGTCCAAATTTGAAAAACTAGGTATACACCTTCTCACAAAGTTTATTTTCCCAAGGAAACTTTGGATTCCCTTCTTTTGTTTGGGTAAGGATAAGGCCAAGATGGAAATTATTCTATTAGGATCAATAGTTAATCCTTATTTTAACAAAATATGTTCGAAGAGTTTTACCTAATGGAAAACAAACACACATTTCTTGGGTTTCAATAAGATCCCATATTCTCTACATCTTTCAAAGATCAATCTTAGGTGATCCAAGCGTTCACCAACCTTCTTTAAGAAAATTATTATGTCATCGAAGTATATAAACACCATCTGATTCAACAAATATTGGAAATCCATATGCATGGGTCTTTATAAAGTATCCTTGGTGTTTTACAAGCTAAAATACATTTTTTGACAAGCATATGTGCCCCACTTTATGGTGAAGGCAGTCTTATATTGATCTTCTTCTCTTACCATCATTTGGTTGTATCCTAAATACCCATCTAAAAGAGAGAAGTGATATGAACCAACAGTTATTTGAAGGATTTTCTCCATGGATGGTAAGGGGTAATGAGCTTTCAAAGAGACCTTATTCAAGTCTCTAAAGTCAACACATGATCCGATCTCCCCATTCTTCTTCATTACAAGTACTAGGTTGGATACCTATGAGGAGTGCTTGATAGGAAAGATGATATTAGATTCAATCAATTCTTTCCTCATAAAATATTCAATTTTGAGTTGATAGGCCTTTGATTCTACCTAATAGGCTTGGTATTAGCCTCCAATTCTATAGTGTGTTGGTCTAGTCTAAGATCAAAGCCTCTAAGATCATTATATTCCCAAGAAAATATGTCTAAATATTCTTTAAAAATATTAATGAAATCCTACCTTTCATCCTTAGTGCTTACCTTTCCAAACTTGAGGAGCTTTTCCTTGAGGATAAAAACTCTCTCATAGTTCTCCTCATCAGTTGACATCATTTCCTTATATTTCTTCATATGGTCTTCCTCATGGAAGAGAAATTCAAGGGTGACCAACCCTTTAGGATGTTTTTTAGACCTTAGTTGGACAATTTAATCCTCATACTAATGTTGGAATTTACCTTGGATTATTGAGGAAAAATATGCTTCATATTGCAGGAAATAATCAATCTACTTGTCACTATGAAAAACCTACCAATGAGCCTCATTAACTAACACTGATGGTATTAACACTAATTTAACATGTTTTTACACTTTAGATTTTTTCAACTCATTTGGGAGGTCAAACTAAGCTCCCATAGCTACCAACCTATCAACTTATTGGTTTTGGTTCCTTAGTACTACTTAGATGTTGAAGTCTTTAAAGTCCTCAGGTATATCCCACACTCTATGTTTATAAGATTTCATCAAGGGATTCTTTGTGATGTTTTGGCCTCTAACATGATGCACTATCATATCACTATCCCATACACTTTCAACTACTTGATTCCCCTCCTACTAGCCCACTGGAGGCCATGAATAAGACCCTTATACTTAGTTGTATTTTAATACAAACTAAATTGGAACCTGTAAGATGAAAAGTACTTATTATTAGAGGGAGATATGATCATTTCAATTATACCTACCCCATTTTTTCTTCTTGAGCCATCAAATATCAAATTCCACAAACCACTAGTATCTTTCTATGACCTAGTGAGGGATGGCATATACTCATTTTGCTCATGCAAGAAATAAACACCCATGTACCTCTCTTTTATAACCTTCCATAGGGTTAATTAATTAATTTCAATCCATAACTCATCCAATAATATATCAAGTATACTCTAAGGTTGAGTGTCTATTTCTTGACCAACCAGGTGTTCATCTTAATCTAAGATCTTACAATTGATGTTTGGGTTATTTGGCCCATAAGGCTCAATGTGAAATTTTACAATAGGCTCAGCTTTGATGGATACCTTGGTCCCATACATTGTCTTGAAATCCATGTAGGACCAATATTGTTCTAGGTAACCCCCAATTTTTATTGTGAAGTCTCTAAATAATCATAGAGAAAAATAAAGAGGCACATCTAGAATCAACACATCCTGAGCCAATGAAACACTAGGACAAACATGTGGGGTTAAGTTTAGACATTTGATAATACTATATGGTTTGGTAGAGGATCTAATAAGATATAAAACTCCCTTATATTTGGGTTCATACTTCAAGCCACACTAATCTTCTATTGACTTTGGCATCATTAAATTAGTTGTTCTACTATCTACCATGCAGTTATATACCAGTGAGTCACTAATGATCACATAATTGTAGAAGGGTGTATGTTTAACCACATTATTTAATTACCCTTCATTATGTCATTTATTTTCATTAGTGATAACCATATTTTCCTTACTTGGTGGCTTATATGAAACATATATCTTTGACAAGCCTTCATAAAGTATATCCACATGACCAGGCATTGAAAAAATATCCCATATTAGCACACTCACAATGTAATTTTTCATTTATTCAATAATATTGATTGGAAAACACCAACTTTTTCTTGTGATTTGGGAACCACAAATATAGCTTGAACTTATGCATTTTGGGGTACAAATTCATTCCCTTGATTTTGATTTCTTTGAGTTATTGGAAACTTTAGAGTAATTGGAACTTTTGGAGAAGTAGTAGGCTCACTTGGCTTTGATAGTAATGAAGTAATAGTAGGAGACTCTTTAACTACTTCTTGGATACCATCCATATTCATTATTTTTAACCTTATATTAGTTTACATAGGAATGTATGATTTGTTATAATTATCTTAATGTATTCATACTAAAATGAAATTTTTACAACTTGAGCATGACTTGTGACACCAAAACCATAGGTCTCTCCTAATCACTTACATAGCCCACTTAGGCATGTTCTCACTATTTATTAGTCATTTAAAGCCTTCTAGATTCAGCCTCTATTGTCCAAAACTCATCTCTCATGCACAGATCTAACCCATAGGGTCCCTTTCCCCCTAGATAATAGTGTCATAGGTTGGACCACAGTGTTGGGACCTAGGGTGTCCACTTTCTAGTGTTATTGTCCAAGTCCATAATAGCCTCAAATGGTCAAATTTTTTTAATCATTATCTTTTCCATTATCAACCTAATGTGAGTTCATCTAACCCAAGATCACTAGTTTCCCTATAAAATCCCATTTAAAGATAATTTAGAAGGGTTGACAATCATTCAAAAGGCACAAGCTAGAAATATAGTAAAGCACACTCAAGAAAATCTTCCTATTCTTTGCATACAACCAACTACTATTATTTCCAACCTATCCAAGCTCTCACACCAATCATGAGTCATCTTAAGCTTACCCAAATTTTTGTATACTTTCATTGTATACATAGGATTACACAATAAACATTCAAATTGGGAGAACTACATTGGCCTTGATCCCTCTTTGGAGTATTAGTATGTAGGGAACATGCCCACACATGGGGTGTGATCATACATTCAGTGTATATTACACACTAAACCCTTTTTAAAGTTATATTTTAGATCACCTATCAAGAATTAAGAGGAACTAAGACCCTTGAAGACAAAATCAATTACACATAGAGCTTTGCAAATAACTAGGACTCAATATTTCAAGCAAAGGGTCTCCCAAATAAACTAAATAGAACCTAGAAAGATTAGACATTAATGACTATAGTGCTAGACTTATAGGTGTCCCATTTCTAGCACTCCTATCTAGGTAAAAAATAAACTTTTGGATCCTATTTATAATAGTCTACCTAACTAGATTAGCAATTTACAAACCTTTGTCTCCTCCATCTTAGCCTAGAATCAGCTAAGTTTTACTCTCTATCCCCTTGTTTGCTATTTGTAAAAATCAATTAAGCACTTCCAAATTTAATAAATTAGTATTTTAATTAAGGTATATTTATTTATTAATTTCCCCCTTAATCTAGACCCCTTTATTATTTAGGAATTTTAACCCTAATAGTTTCCCAAATTCAGTAAAACATTTGGTGAACCCAACTTTGAATTTTCACACAAAAAACCTAGAAATGCTAGGGCTAATTACTTTTGATTTTTTGCAATATTTTATTGATTTTTACTAAATTTAAAAATAAAAAAACTACAAATTAATTGAAATATTTTCAATAACTCACTTAAACCCTAGTTTGCACATACTAGGTCCTATTTGCATACAAACACTTTCAAACCACTAGGAAAAATATATATCTAATTTTAGAAATATTTTTAGATTTTTCCAAAAATTTTCAAGCTCAATTCTACAAATATATAACAAAAATTTCAAATAATTACATTAATTTTGAAAAAAAACATTTTAAATGCTAGTTGCATCAACTAAATAACAGTAATTTTCAAGTAATATTCCACTTATTTTCTACAAATTTTTATTGAATATTAAAATTAAAAAAATCACTTCAAATTTCAAAAATTCATAGTAATTTCAAAAAAATTATTTGTCTCAAAAACCTAGTTGCATCTACTAGGTCCCATTAAGGCAAGTAATTTATCATAATTTTCTAAATTTTATATTGCATACTTAGCTTAGAAAATCAATTTTAAATTCAAAAGTTTATAATATTTTACAAATAATATTTCTGAAAAATCCCTAATTGCATATACTAGTTCCTACTTTGCTTTTTATGGCATTACCTTATATGTTTGTCAGCTTTGTATCCTTTTTTATGCAAATTCTAAACTACTATTTTAGAATTTTGTATTTCTTATATCTAATAATTTCTAGTTTTAGTACATTACCTATTACAACTTATTGCAAAACATTCAAACACATTTCAAATTATTTTCCTACATTAACAATGTCCAAATATACTTGCTTTGATGAAACTGATAAAAGAGAGATTCAAGAACTCTTAACCAAACACCCAGATATGCAAGATGACATGATTAGAATCCTCCAAGATGAACAATAAAAGGTAACCAATGGTTAGTCTTCTCAAACTATAGAGACACTAGTTGTGCATGACACTATGGGGGTAACTATGTCACAACAACCCCCTATAGCAGCCCAACCTTGTTCTATGCCCCCAAGTGTAGCTAGTACATCCCAATCTCTTGATTTGGTAGCCCTTTTGCAAGATATTTGATATCTTCAATCCAAGGTGGAAAATATTGACCAAGGTATTGCTAGATCTACATAGGCATTGGACTCCTTCACTCTATTGCATATTCCTTTGGAATGACATATAGTAGTTATACCCTTGGCACTTAGATTTGTACAACCTAAACTCACTCTTTATGATGGAAAGGGTGATATAGAGACACATTTGAGATCTTTATACATATAATGTTTAGATTATGTACCATAGGACTAGTTATTAAGTAAATTATTTCCATGAAGCCTTAAGGATTATGCATTATAATGGTTTTATAGTCTACCAAATTATTCTATTAATGCATTAAATCCTCTTGTTGACATGTTTCTAGCACATTTTGGTATCAATATTGGTGATAAGGTTTCATATGCCCAAATTTCACAACAAAAACAAAAGTCAAATGACCCTCTCACTAAGTATGTTCTCAAATACAAGACCATATTGGCTAAGATGACTAGCCCTATGGAAAATTGGGAGTTACAGGTTCTCTTCAAACAAAGTCTTCTTCTTGTTTTGTATGAGATAATAATGTTCAAATGTTTCTCTTCTTTCACTAAATTGTGTCACACTTTAAAATAAAGAGAAATCAAACTCATTTCAATGGGAAAACTTAAGTACACAAATACACTTGATACAACTAATAATAATAACAAAAAAACCCCATATAAAGTCAAATTAAATGATATTAAGGGACTAAATTTGTAGACAGTTAATGCAACTTCATAGCCCTCACAAAGAGTCACTTTATCAACACCTCCTTTGTAACCTTTTACAAATCTACTAGTTCCTCTATCTAGAGTTCTACAATAATTATTAGAATGTAACATCATATCTCTTCCTCCTATCACAAAAATTAATATAAGAAAGCCTCTTCCATGGGGATATGAACAAAATGCATTTTGTGACTATCATAGGGCACCAAGCCATACTAAAAATATATGCATTAGTCTTAGGCATAAGATATATGATCTAATTAATGGAAATCAAACTGATCTAGGCACATTAACTGAGCCTCCTCTAGCCAAAAAAATGTATGATAAGTCACTCAAAATATTTTTAGATCTATTTCCATAGCATGGTAAGTTAGAGACATAGGACACATTAGGTGTGCATCATGCATATTAGGCACATCCTCTACCAGTTAGACATAGGGCACCAATAGTCGAATCAATCCATTGAGCCACATGATTGGTAGTTTTCATTCTATCATTCTAGTTTGGCCTTCTATCTCCTTTTCTAAGTAGGAGATTATTGAGTATGACATATATTATCACATGTTCTTCATTAGATATTTTATTCATGGTCATCCCATTCATGATGTTCTAATTGATAATAGATCCAACATTAACATGTGTAGTATGCCACTACTACAACACTTGGGTTATACAAAGTAGGATATTACTCCAAAAAATGTATTTATCAATTGATTTAGTGGACATATTCAGACTACATTAGGTAAGATCTTCATTCCTCTATAGGTTTGTACTACACACATGACCACCTCATTTACTATAGTTCTTAGTGTGGGAGTTTTTGACATGTTACTTGGCAGACCTTGGATACAAAAACTCTATGCAATTACATCTATAGTACATCAATGCATGAAATTCATTCATGCTAATTAGGTTATCATAGTTACTAGAGTTCCATATGAGTTACCACTTCTAGTTTTAGATCTAGTTTCAATTCCAGAGCTAGTTTTAGTTTCATTACCACTTCTATCTCTGACACTAGTTATTTATCCAATTTAACATCAGACACAAATATGATATCCATCGCTAGTACAAAATTTTCATACACCTCCATAGATTTAGGATTTTAGACAACTTCTAACTATTTTATTCACACCTAGAGTAGTTTCATTGAGATCTCATGCATCTACACATAGAGCACATGTTCAATCAGTTTCTCCTACTTATAGATGGGTCCATAAGAACCCTATAACTACACCCACTTCTTAGAATTATAAAGAGTCCCCACAATTAGTTTTTACTTTAGATATTTCAAACCATTTATATAATATATAAATTTTATATCCATAGTCCTAACATTTCCATCATGCCTCATGATCATGCACGATTCCACTCTTCGATACAAGACATCATGATAGGGAGTCTCATTTGAGAATCATAGGTTAGTATCATTTATTTCTAGCATTGATTGTATTTATTATATCCTTCTTTATTGTACATAGTTTCCTCTACTTGATTCTATATATCTCAAATATTTCAAAATACAAAAATAATATGATATTTCGAAAATACAAAAACATGTAAATTATATGCATCATCTATGTTTTACATTACTAACCATTATATTATAATTATTTTATATTGTTTTATGCTATTATTTGTCCATTTATCTATATTACTAGGCTTCACTTAATCTTATTTGAGTGTGTGTAGTGCATCTAGATCCTTGATTGCTTCACTCCACCTATTGAGGGGGCATTGTTCTTTTGCATTCTAGCTACATATTGATATATCTACCCATTGGGGGCATACTCTACATGAATACACCATCCATGTTATTTTATTATTACACTATACACTCTAGACATCTTGTTGTAGTATGTTCCTTACTTACATAAATATCACATCGACATCAATTATCATATATCACACTTTTTATTTCATAGCATATATATTAATCTTGCATTACATATCTTATATACTCTTGATTCTTGATTTCCATAGTTAGATGCATGTTTATATTTCTAATATTTTGCATACTTCCACTCTTTGCTCTGATTAGCTAGATGTGTTTCCATTTTCTAGTTTTTGTTTTCTTTCTACTTGTGTTTTAGGACATTTGCAAATGTCCTTTGTTCCTATCTATATGTGTGTGCCTTTGGATAGTTATGAATGTCCTTTGTGTGTGCCTTTCATGTAATTGTGGCCCTTGTGCCAATATTTGATTATTCCCATTGTGTGTGTATGTGGAATTTGAATAGACCTTGTGTGCTTATTTGGCCCCTTGGCCACCCTCACATGTTTCTTACTTCTTGATTTGTATGCTTATTATTTGATTGCTTGTCTTTGTGTTCAATGCCATGATTCCAATCATGCATTTACCTTGCTTCATGGGTGCCATGATGGACATTATGTTCCATCCATCTATGCCACTAACAACTAAAAACTAATATTTTGAATCCCAATTTACTCTTATGCACATGTTATTACATTATTATATATATTAATGCATGCCCTTGTGGATCTAACAATTTCTCTCTACAACTTTTCATATATCTTGAGATAGTGTATATCAATGTTATATCAAATGTTTTCATAGCTTAACATACTTGCAGGGCTTCTTATTCTTAGGTAAATCATTACAATGTATTCATTCCTACCCTCAAAGGAGGGGAAATAAAAAAGGGTTTTGTCATAGAGATTAGAGTTCCTAACAATCAAAAAAGTAGTTTTAAAATAGTATAGTCTAGAATCTAGAACTCAACATAGGCAAACCAGACTAGGCAGAGAATGTCAGGATCCCTGCTCCTTAAGAGCACAATTAATTACCTTTGTATAAGCAACTAAACACGAAATTAAACTAGAATTAAGATGTAACTAGAATTTAGAAATAACATAGAATATGAGAGACAATACAATCTTGTATTAATACTCTTTTAGAAGGAAATACAATGAAGAAATCACACTCTTCCCACACCTCTTGGGCATACCAGTAATTCTCCCTCAAGAGTTCTCTCTCTCAATTGCAAACAAAATCAACTCAAACATAGAGTTGTTATTTCAACCAGTCAGTAACAATACTGTCAGTACCATTGAGTACACACACATACTCCAAGTCTGAGTACACCACGTAGTCCAAGTAGATCTCACCTAATCTTGCACACCTGCAGATCAACCTAGTTTTGCACACCTACAAACCTAGATCTTATTTACCATGTAGATCTCACCTGATCTTGTTATACTACAGATAAACTTGGCCTTGCACACTTTTAGACCTAGATCTTACACACTTGAAAGAACCCTTGTCCTTACCTCACCAAGTCCTCATGATTCTCCCTTGGATAGAACCTTTCAGATTTTACAAATTACAATACAGCCCCATGAGTCTATTATATAGATCCCATGTAAACAATAATTAGACTTTCCAATTACAATAATTATAAATGTAGACTCAAGACTAAAATTAGTCTTTTACATACAAACTGAATGTCCATCTAAAATTAGACCAGTTCTAGAAGCGCATGCAAACACATGCACACATAGGTTACCGATGTTGGTGTTTGTCTGACCGATGTCAGCCGACCCATAACCGATGCTGGTTATTATGAACACTGAAGATGACTGACGTTAATTGATTAGACCAACGTCAGTTACTCTGCAACTCAGAAACCTCTTCCATTTGCATCAGTGAAGCTTTTAGCTCAACAACCTAACAATCTCCCACTTGGAGATAAATAGCTGCACCTATACCTATACCTGTACATCATCTAATTTTGTTTACTGGCTTGTATCCCTCTTCAAGTTCAACCTTGAAGACCAACCACCACATATCCTATGGTGCTACTCCTGTCATCCAAGTAACCTGCCATATCCAAATCTACATATACATGTAGAGAAGCCTCTAACCCTGCATAGCATGTTAACCTGCTACTAGTCCCTCTCAAATACTTGAGAATCCACTAAACTACATTCTAGTGCTCCTTACCCAGATTGGCCACAAACTTGCTGACAACACCCACTACTTGGGAAATATCAGGTCTAGTACATAAATACTCAACCTCATCATGTGAATTGGGACACTGTTCTGTGAACTGTCCATCCATAGGTGTGCTAACCAGTTCTGCATCCTACATAAAGAACCTCACCACTAACTTATTCACACAATCATCTTGAGACAACATCAACCTATGATCTTCCCTGTCTCTAGGAATACTCATGCCAAAGAATTTTTTTGCTCCCAAATTCTTCATGACATACCTCTGAACTAACTTTACCTTTAGCTCAGCAACTCCCTACATGTGTGACCCTGCAACAAGCATACACACAACATACAGTAATGGGATAATGTAGCTAATATTATCCAACCTGGTAAAGGAAACACAATGGTCAAATTGACATTTACTAAAGCCATGCTTTGTCATACACCTGTCAAACCTCCATTGTCATGCAGCCTGCTCAAGACCATATAACATGGCATTCTATCTCACATGTTCATTCTCTCTCTTCTTTAACTTGGGAATCTGTTCATCTTTTAGTGCTTTCTTTCCTATTGGAAACTCTACCAAATATCTTATTTGGTTCTCTCTAAGGAATCAAATTCCTCATTCATGCCATGCTCCCACTATTTCCTAGATTCTACCTACTCTACAGTGAGCAACAAGTAGTATAAAGAAGGAAAATAATGAATTTGAGGCTTACTTACCCTTTCAGTCCTCCATATGGGCATTTGAGAATCCTTAATAGCTTGTTATCCACCCAAAATCCATTTTTTGGTCAATCCTAGTCTGCACCTGACCGATGTCAATCCCACCTAATCACCGATGCCAGTTCCCTGACCGACATCAGTGTCCACCTGGTCATCGATGTCAGTTCCCTGACCGACATCAATCACCACCTACCCGACACCACTGAGTCTGGTCTGCACATGATAGACGTCGGTACCTACCTAATTGATGTCAATTCCACCTGACTGACATTGGTAACTATGTTTTCTTGTGAGTGATGACTTTTTACCCATGAGCTCACCTTAGATTAAAACCCTGTCCAAACTGCCCTGCTCAGAATTATTCAACCCCTTGAGTTGATCTCTATCCATCATCTCCTCCATGAAAACCAAGGATTTCTAGTTCTTAAGTTTGTCAAAGACATCTGACCTCCTCTTAAGAACATGCATCCCCTTCTTACTCATGTGACCAAGCCTACAAAGCCACATCTTTGCAATAGAAGGTGAATCAGTAATACAAGTAGATAGATAAAGAATATCTACTTTCTTACCACATGCTAATTAAAGTGCATCCATTGTGAGAGTTACTGTGCATCCCTCATCACCCAAATTTCTTGAAGAAATTAGACTCCTCTTCAAGATTAGGACTTGCATGACATTATTAAACACCTATGTGTTGCCCGTCTGCAATTTCAACCTCACTTCCCCTTTTCCAACAATTTGACAAGGCTCACCAATCCCTAAATAAATCTTTCCAAAGTCTTCATGGACATAATCATGGAAATATACTCTATTTGGGGCTACATGGAAAGAGGTAGCATAATCTATAATCCAAGATTCTACTTTATCCATGGAACATACAAGAGCATCCTATGCAACAACCCCTACAATATCTGCTTCTTCATTTCCTTCATGTTGATCTTCTACCAACCAACAATCTTTCTTTACCTACTCTTTCTTTCCATAATTCAGTAACTGAGAATTCTTGCTATTGAGTTCCTCCATTCTTAGTGTACTTTCTTCTGCCATTGCTATACTCCCACTCAATCAAAAACCCCTGAGAGTGACCTGTAATCAACAAACACTAACCTTCTCAACTGCTTGTTAGTTGATCCTAGCTCTGATACCAACTGATAGGATCCCTGCTCCTTAAGAGCACAATTGATTACCTTTGTACAAGCAACTAAACACGGAATTAAACTAGAATTAAAATGTAACTAGAATTCAGAAATAGTATAGAATATGAGAGACAATACAATCTTGTATTAATACTCTTCTAGAAGGAAATACAATGAAGAAATCACACTCTTCCCACACCTCTTGGGTGTACCAGTAATTCTCCCTCAAGAGTTCTCTCTCTTAATTACAAACAAAATCAACTCAAACACAGAGTTGTTGTTTCAAGTAGTCAACAACAATACTACTAGTACCACCGAGTACACACACATACTCCAAGTCTGAGTACACCATGTACTCCAAGTAGATCTCACCTGGTCTTGCACACTTGTAGATCAACCTAGTTTTGCACACCTGCAAACCTAGATCTTATTTACCATGTAGATCTCACCTGATCTTGCTATACTAAAGATCAACCTAGCCTTACACACCTACTGACCTAGATCTTACACACTTGGAAGAACCCTTGTCCTTGCCTCACCAAGTCCTTATGATTTTCCCTTAGATAGAACCCTTCTGATTCTACAAATTACAATACAGCCCCATGAGTCTATTATATGGATCCCATGCAAACAATAATTAGACTTTCTAATTACAATAATTAGAAATGTAGACTCAAGACTAAAATTAGTCTTTTACATGCAAACTGACTGTTCATCTAAAATTAGACTAGTTCTAGAAGCACATGCAAATGCATGCACACACAGGTTCCCGATGTTGGTACTTGTTTGATCGATGTGTGCCAACCCATAACCGATGTTGGTTACTATGAACACTAAATATGACTAACGTCAATTGATTAGACTGACGTTAATTGCTTTACAACTCAACAACCTCCTCCATTTTCATTAGTGAAGCTTTTAGCTCCATAACCTAATAGAGAATTGAGAATCCATATCGGTCATTAGTTTTGGATCTAGACAATAGCACCAAAAATGGAAATATAGCACTAGAACCCAAAGTGTCTAATTTATAACATTGTTGTCTAAATAGTATAATATTCAATTTTTATAGAATCATGTAAATATGGGAGTTCAATCATAGTTTTGCTAGTATAGTTCAGTCTAGAAATTAGTAGTTTTTAGCACTTATTTCACTTAAAGAATCTAGATACAGGGGGCATCATGCATCGCATGAGGGTTTCCATTTTTAGTTCAAACATGGAAATTGATAAAAATTTTGTTCAAAATCTATGTTTTAAACACCAATTATTGGGGGAAATGTGTGCGACAAATGGGCCTTCTCTATTTCTAAGTTTATTGCATTTTTCTTAAACATTCCTAGTAGTTACATGCCTTACTCCATCAAGTGGTTGGCATCACATTCAATAAAAATTTCATACAAGTTTTCTTCTTACATACCCAAGTTCCTGAGTGGTTTCCTAAGCCTTGATTCTAGTTTTAGGAGGGGCTTCTATATAATTTCAATCTCCATCTTTCAAATTGGCCAATAGTGGCCTAGTTTCTAGTTTACATTTGGCTAGCCATGCCAATATTGCTAAATCATAACACATTAAGGAGATCCATGAGCCATCTCATACAAAATTCATCTATACTATTATTTTCTCATTCAGCTTCACATCATGGGGTAATGATGGATCCAAAGTACTAGCTAGCCTTTTTATTCTTGAGCCACCTATTTAGAGGGAATGGACACATGATCTAAACATTGATTAACACATGCATGATTCATTAAATTCAAATAGTTGGCAATGATGGAGCCAAATGACCTACCTTTACAATCTTGAGCCAACTTATAGGGGATTAAACACTTAGCTCATTCATTGATATAACTCTTGGTTTAGTATACTTCCAACATCACCTAGCACAACCCAATAGTATAATAGGTTTTATATTGGTTCATGTACCTAGTGAGGTGTATTCATTCCTTTCTCTTCCTTCCTCTCCCTTTACCTAGATTTATACATTCTTATTTTAGATATAGTGTATTTAGTAAGAATTGATCTACTTTTTCTTTCCTTTTTCAAGACTTACACATTACAATGTGCTCTCACTACACACAACCCAACATCACATAGCTTCTTGGGCTTAGCCTCACAGGTAAGTTTAGGTACACTTCTCTTTTTTTTCTTTATCCTAGTATTTAACTTTACTACATACTTAGAATGAAGGTAGGGGGGAATGTAGTCATACCAAAATGCAATTTATACAACTTGAGCATGACTTATGACATCAAAACCATAGGTTCTCCTACTCACTTACACATCCCACTTAGGCATGTTTTCACTATAGCCCAATCATCCAAAGCCTTATAGATTTATCCGCTTATATCTTAGATTCCTCTCCTAGGCATAGATCTATCCCCTAGGGTCCCTTTCCCCCTAGATAATACTATCATAGGTTGGACTATAGTGCTAGGACCTAAGGTGTCCACTTTTTAACACTATTGTCCAAGTCCATAATAGCCTCAAATGGTCAGATTTTCCAAAATACTTATATTTTTCCTTGTTATCCTAATACAAGTTCATCTAACCTAGGATCACTAGTTTCCCTATAAAATCCCATTCAAAGGTCATTTAGAAGGGTTGGCAATCATTCAAAATACACAATCTAGAAATATACTAAAGCACACTTAAATAAATCTTCCTATTCTTTGTATATAGCCAACCACTATTATTTCTAGCTTATCCAAGCTCCCACACCAGTCATGAATCATCTAAAGATTTTTAAATTCACATACACTTTCATTGCATAGACAAGATCTCATAATACACATTCAAATTAGGAGAACTACATTGGCCTTGATCCCTCTTTAGAGTATTATTATGTAGGCAGTGTCCAACATATAGGGTGTGATTGTATGTTAATTGCATATTACACACTAACCATTTTTTTAATTGGATTCAAGATCACCTATAAATCATTAAGAAGGACTAGGACCCTTGAAGATAAAATCAACTACACACAAAGCTTCATGAACAACTAAGACTTGATATTTTAGGCATAGGGTCTCTTAGAGCAAACAAATAGAACCTAAAAAGCTCAAAAAGCTCAGACACTAAGGACTAAAATGCCAAAAATTAGACTACAGTACTAGTCTTATAAGTGTCCCAATTCTATTTCTCTTATCTAGGTAGAAAATAGACTTTTGTATCCTATTTCTGATAGTCTACCTAGCCAGATCAATAATTTTTAACCTCTATTTCCTTTGTCTCAACCTAGAATCAACTAAGTTCTACTCTTTATCCCCTTATTTTATATTATTATAAATAAATTAAGCACTTCTAGATTAAATAAATTAGTAGGTTAATTAAGGCACATTTATTTACTAATTTTCCCTTAATCTTGACCCCTTTACTATTTAGGAAATTTAACCCTTAAAGTTTCCCAAATTCAATAAAACACCTATTGATTGAGAACATAACACTCTTATTTATCATAATTAATCATTGTATCACCAAAATGGTCTAGTCATTCATTAGGCCTTTATCCTTGTTGAGGATTTTCTATTTTTGTCATCATAGTTACTTTTATGCTATGACAAGAGCTTGATTGTATCCATAGCTAGTAGCTTATTTTCATTAATCATTGAAAGCTTGATTGAGCTCAGTGTTTGGGATAATGGATTGACCACATTATTGATTCTAAAGCATAGTACCCTAACATTCTTTATAAATTCTATTCTAAATAAGGATGAAAGCATTTGAGGTACTTGCAGTATTTGGATTATAATTATTTTTCCTAACATAGTTAGGTTGTCCTTATCCTTGGCCTTATCCTTGGAAATTTCCTTTGTAAGGTGGCCAATTTGCTTGATATTACTAATGTTTAGGTTGTTATGGAGCTTGATAATGTGTATTTAATTGGGATTGATACCTATTCACATTCACCAACTCATTTTGAAATGATTGAAACATAATTTTAAGCTGTTGGAAATTCTTATTTTCTTAGGAATTACCATATTAAATAGTTGAATCCTTTTCTTGATTTGGTATAGGTATGGTAGAAAGTGTTGGCATAAGAGGAATGGAAGCAAGGGGAGGAATGGAAATAGGAGGTGGTTGAATCTTAAGAAAAAAAGGCATTGTTGGTTTAGGTGTAAGCTTGTGAGCTTATACTAGATAATTCTCTACTATGATTACCACCTCATAAGCATTTGGTAGTGTGTTTTCTCCCATAGACTAAATAATTAATACAATATAACTATTCAGAGATTTTAAATAGTAAAGGAAATCATAATTTGGAGTAGGCCTAAAAGAGATTGTAATCCTATCTCATGTCTTTTGAAACCTAATATTGAAATCTTGCATAACCTCATGAGGAGCCCTCTTGATTGTAGTTAAATACTAAGCAAGTGATAATTGGTCACTTATATCCTCAAATATTTTACAAAATGAATCACCTAATTGATCCCATGATGTGATGGAGTTGGAAATAAGGTTTTTTTACTAGTTCAATTTTTTATCCTTGAAAGAGATGGCCAACAATCTAATAACCACATAATCTTCAGTGATATCATGAATATTGAAAAAGTTGGTTATATCTCTAAGATGCTCAAAAGGGGTTGTAGACTAGTCTCCCATAAAATAAGGAACACTTTTAAGAGATACTACTAGGATAGGGTCATAGTGATTGAGATCCAAAGGACTCTAACCATTGAAAGAAACAAAATGGAAAGCTCTAGGTGTTGCTATGGAAATGAAGGGACCTAAAAAAGATATTCTTGTATAGATAGATTTTGAAATTGGTTTAGGAGGAAATATTCCTTTATATATATGAGTATTAACAAATCTTAACCTTTTTACTAAATTTAAAGGGCATTCAATAAATTCAAAAGAAATACCTCTATAAGTTGATCTTATATTCACCTTTGGCATGAAATATATCTATTGCTCTACCACTATAATGTTGAGTGTTATTTGGAGTCACCATATTCTATTGTATGAAAGATATAGCCATTATAAATTAATCAAACCAACATAAAAATTGAACAATATTATTTAAAAGTGGTCCCACTGGGCATACCATAAACTATTGTGGACTCAATCTGCACCCTTAAAGGGAGTTATTTAGGCTCCCTCCAACTAAGCCACAAAATTGGAAAAACTTTAGGCTATCGGTATCCTATAATAGGTTTGAACCTCTGAAGAAGCTTGGCTTCCTCTTGGTAAATTAACTAGACTAATACTTATCCTTAGAAAAGGGATAGAAAGGGGGTATAGCGTTAGTAAGAGAGATAAAAAGGTGATTCAACAAATTAAATACAAACTCACATAAGCATGAAATAAACATTGATTCAACATAAGACAATCCTTGCTCACATAATCTCATAAACTAGATAATTTTCATAAGTGTTTCATAAACTAGGATCACTAAGCAATAAATGAAGAAAATAGGAATTCTAAGATTCACACCAAACATCCATTAATGATAGAAAGAGATCAAGTTCATACCTACAACTAGATTGAAAAGACTTGAAAATAGGTAAGAAATAAGGATAGTGGATATGGAAGACACTCCTTCACAATGCCATCATGCACAAGCTTACTAAAAATAATTCAAAGGTAAGAGATAGGTGACATTTAACTTTGTTACTTTAAGATGTCTTTCATAAAAAAAAATTGACAGGATCTTGCCTTATCAAATGAGAGTCCCCCTAACTAAAAAATGATAATCCCCTTAATATATGGGGGAGAAATGGGAGATATAGGAGAAAAGGGGAGAGAGAGAGAGAGAGAGAGAGAGAGAGAGAGAGAGAGAGAGAGAGAGAGAGAGAGAGAGAGAGAGAGAGAGAGAGAGAGAGAGAGAGAGAGAGAGAGAGAGAGAGAGAGGAAGAGAAGAGAGAAAATAAAGATCAATAAATGAGATTTAACCACCCTCCATGAATTTTCAACCACATTTTGAATAATTAGGACTAATCATGCCTTGAAAAAATAACCTTCATTAGCTCCCATAGCCTTCAAGCCTTCTCACTGGCTTAGAAACACACTAGAAGACAAGAATTCATTGAGGATGATGATGTCATGATTAAATAAGAGGGAAAGGTATTCAAAGACTCTAAAACTTCAATAAATTCTTCAACTACCCTCTCCCAACCTCTAAACTCTCCATATTATTAATGATCATAGATCACCATGCTTCATATTGATATGTTCTTTACATTATTAGATAGTTGCACTGAAGTCATTCATCTGGTGTCCCTTCTGATACTCCTTTCACAATCACCATTTTGAATTTACTGTAAACCCTAAACATAGGTCCACTATAGATGAAAACCAATTCCTTTATTATTTTTCCTATAGTCATGTTTTTTATGGAGATATATAGGCACTAGGATTTAATGGTGGCATACTAGTCTAGAAGGTTTGATGTTGGTAACCGAAATCTTATTTTGATCTTGCACATATACATTTGCCTAGCTAGGTGGAAAAATCTTCTAATCAAACATGTCCTCTTATGTGGCATTTCCTTAGGCTACTTATTTCATTTTAAAACCTGACCATTGTCACCTCAAACATGTGTCTTCATCTTGTGGCCCATAGAACTTGATCAAATTTGCTCTGTTAATTTCCTCAGGAGTCTTTTAGCTTTGACATTTATTTTTTGGTTGCTGATATTTGATTTGTATATGATATTATGATACTTGGCACCCTCATATTTATCTTTGATATCAACCTTCTATGATTGTGTTCATTGGTATCCCAACATGCCTTTTATGGACCCTACTACTAATATTCATCTAATTTTTGTGTTTATGCCATGTGGTGGCTTCACATGAAATCTATGATCATTAACTTATTCACCTTACATATACCATCAATTTACCTGAGAGTTTACCATGATTTCAACACTTAGCACCAATGTGTTTTTTCTCAAGATATTTTGGCTTGTTGACCTTGTGCTCACTATTATATATTTGATGCATGATTTAACATGCATCATTGACATATCTTTGACTTATTAACTCTAAACATAAATTTAGACCATTGATCGAGATTTGTATGCAAGAATACACATCATTAATATTGATCTAGGATATTTTTACATTCTAACTTCATGAGATATCTAATGTGCTATTGATATTTTATGTTGGCCTCTAAGATTATGACACTTGGAAAACCTCCATTAAACTTGAAATTTTTTGAAGATTTTTTAATCTAAATGGCTCTTTTTTTGGCTTTAATTTGACATCCCCTGACACATCTCACACTACTAGATCATATTTGAAGGTTTATTTCTTGAGATAGGAAATGCATCAAGACACCAAACTTGCATGGGATATTCAAGACTAGAAAGGGACTAGTCATGGGGGGTAGAAGGTTGTTGAAGGGTTCAAGAGAGTGACCTAATCTATCAAGGTAAAATATTTTTATGTAGGCCAATTTTGGCCAATAGATACATTTGGAAAACTATTAGGATTATTATTCTTTCTATAGCTTTAATGTTGACCCTACCAATATTAGTGCTATTATCAATATGCCCATCCCTTATTCCATTCCTAACATTCATACTTATCTCAGTAAACTTTGGGTAATTAGATGATTCATCCTTGAAATGTATTACCATATTCACTCCATCAATTATCTTCTTAATAAAGGTAATGCTTTAGAATTGATGTATCTTTGTCAAAAATCCTTTGATAATATGAAAAAATCATTGCTTCGCCCACCATGCTTCATCCTCCTTCAAATGATCAACCTCTAATCTTATACACTTATTCCAAACCCATATTAGTTGGAGTAATGCTTGACTAACAAAATGATATCAGAAGAGAGTATGCCATATAATAGATTAGTTGAGGCCTTATTGATTATAAAAAATGTTACATGAAAGTTGAATGTGATGGCCGCATAATATATTTTACAACTAAAAATCATCAAAATTACATGCTTTATCAGATCACTTATGTCATCATTCATTTCGACCCCTTTGTCACTTCTTATCCAAATAATTTCCTCTTGGAGATAAAATTAACAAGTGGATGGTACTTCTCATGGAATTTTATCTTTGAATTATTACTCAAAAATCTATCAAAGGATAAATCATAGCTAATCAACTTATCATAGCTTTAGGTGATTCTCATCTCAGTTTTTTCAAAGTTAATGGTGATTATCAATACAAAAGTGAGATTTTAAAATATCATTTCTTATCATCAAATTGAAACTACTCTTACCAAATATTTTATTTCTTTCACCATCGAGCCTATCCCTCAAGATAAAAATTCTATTGTTGATTCCCTTACTTCTTCAGTATATCTTTTTCATCTACACCAAGTCCTCACCAATCCCATTTTTATTATCCAAATAATAAAATATCCATATTATATTCAACCACATGACTCACTAATCCACCACATCGATTATATCACCATTAAACAAATCCCATGGTACAAAGACATCATTTAATTTCTAGAACACCTAACTTATCCTCCCAACCTTAATTCTCATGAAAAGACTCACATTCACAAACATGATTTTAAGTATGTATTTTGATATAACATATTATATTATCATAATTTTTAATGTACCTTACTCTATTGTATAATGCAAGATGAAGTTCCTCCTCTTTTTGAACAAACACATAGGTGAATTTATGGTGGCTACTATAGTTGGCATGTTACATCACACAAATGCTTATGTATGTGATACTTTTAAGCCACTCTTGAAAAAGATGCCATCAAATTTTATAATAAGTTTACTCCTTTCCAAATTTATGATGATTTAATTTATTCACCTCCAATCAATCTTAAAATAGTAGAATCTCCATAGATATTCTCCATGTGGGGATTAGATCTCACAAGAAAATTACCTTGATATCAAGACAAGCATGTTTTTATCATCACATCCACCAAACATTTCATCAAGTGGGTTGAGGATATTCCCCTTGTTAATATAACCAATACTACCATATCCAAATTTATCCTTAATCAAATCAATTTCCACTTTGGTGTCTCTCATACTATCATTTATGAAAATGGTGGTAATTTCAAAAATAAAGATGTCAAACAAATTTTTGCTAAATTCAAAATCAATCACAAATTTTCGACACCATATCATCTATAATCTAATGGACAATTTGAGGCCACCAAAAAAATTCTTAGTAAAATTATTTAAAATATAATTTGTAAAACCTACATAGACTGACATCTTCATCTCTATCCTGCTCTATGGGCCTATCAGACTAGCATACATATTACCACTAGAGAAATATCATTTTATCTAATCTATGGTTATAAGTCAGTCCTTCCATTAGAATTTTAGATTCCTTCTCTCTATATATCTCTTCATGTTATCATACCTAATGAAGAATTATGTGAATCTTGCCTTCACTCTTTTAATCTCCTTGATGAACATCATTTTTCTACTTTGTAACATAATTACTAATACAAGGCCTATATTGCCAAACAACATAACAAATGTGTTAAAGTCCACACATATAATACTAGTGATCTTGTCCTTAAATTACACTACACTCATGATAAAAAAGGTAAATACACCCAATAATGGTGGGGTCTTTATTTAGTCAAATATATTCTTGGTCCAAATACCTATCACCTTCAAACTAATGAAGGTCATGTTTTCAAAGAGATCACCAATGTAAAATTCCTCAAGAATTATTTTACCTAAACCCTTCCCTTATTTTCATGATTTATATATGCTATATGTCTCACACTTTTTTAAGGATACTTACATAGGTCTCACCCTATATAAAATTTCTCTCTTTTCACAAACCTTAGTCCTTCCTTTTGGTATTTTGGTTTATCCTTTTATCATGAGTTGCATTGTAAAAATGTGGATAGGACTTGATCTTACTCATGATGTACTTTTATTCTCTTTGTTTCCATACTTTTTTACACACCTTTTGGCACCCCTTATGTTCCTCTTTGTGAGTTGTAGTAAAAGACTATGGATAGGACCTAACCTTCCTCACACATACCATATTTTTTGTACCTCATTTATTTTTTCAATAATTTTTGGCACCATCATAGGTTTCTCTTTTATGAGTTGCAATTTAAGACCATGGATAGGACCTGACCTTTCTTATAAAATTACCATCTTGTCATTCCTTTCATAGAATGCGTTTAGAAATGGTTATAAGTTTGTGGTCTTTCTTCTCAATATTTATCTTTTGTTTATTTTGTAGATAAAATTTTCATAAACATATATGTTAAAATGTTTCCCTACATTTCCTTCATTATTATGATAAGGAATCACACTTTACTATCATTGTATCTATTTTTTACCCTTTGTCACTTTTTTTGAAATTTATAGTAATTCAAGTTGTTTCATGTTTCTTTCCTCTTGATTTCCTTTCCTTTCACTCCACATTAGATTAAAAAAGGTAGAAGTCAAGATATAAATTTTGTTTCACCTAGATTTACGAGACTCTTATACACTATGCTCTCTCAGTTCTCTCTCTTAGCAACCAAGTCCCAAGTATTTAAATAAAATTCATCTTTAGTACTCATGTTTAGTTTTTGAAATATGTATGGAGGAGGAATATAAAAATACATCAATAAATTTAAAATCCAAATCATTTGAAATAAATGGAAGTGATATACAAAAGGCATATATACAAATCTCAAAAGTTAAATTCACACCAAAATATGTGATTACAAGCATATCTCCTATCTATAATCAAATCTTAGATTCTATAGTTGGTCTCATAATAGACCTAAGGTCCATTAGGGTGTGGTAGGATAGTATATTTTCATGGTATAATTAAATAAACTCTATGGTGATACCTCCTTTCTCACACAAGTACACAATATTCACTGTAGACTAATGACTCTGTAAGGGGTCCTAAGGAACAGGGAACATGTTGTGGGAAGGTAGTTCCATTTTAATTTTCATGAATATAGACTTTATGGGATGATATACATACTTCATTTGTATACCTAACAATTGTGTGGCTAAGATAAGTTATTCATATTCCTTAAGGTTGAAAGTCCTCTTGTTTTGACAAACCTATTTGTAGTGTCTTTATTTCGATAAAGAGTTCCTCTACCTTGATTTTTCCTTCATTCTCCCCTCCATCTATTTGATTTTCCCCCTTGATAGGCAAATTGTGATTCTAAATTTATTTTCCCTCTTATCTATTCCCTTCTTCTTCAAATCTTAAAAACATGTTAGAACTACATTTTTTTAATTTTTATCTATCTTTAGATCAAAACAACATGTTTGAGAAACTATGGATTACATTCTTTACACCATCGATCTACATTTCTAGACTTGATTAGTTTTCTTTTTTACCATTTATTATTATTGTACCACCATTTTTATGGACATGTTATTCCATTTCTAATTTCATTTTATTTTTTCATTGTTGAGTGAGTTACACTTGTACTTCTCACTCATCAATGTCATTTTCATTTTTATGCACCTTTTTCCATTGATGATTAAGGATTGTTACTTCTCACTCATCAAATTTGTTTTACCATTTTTTATTACCCATTTGTTTTAACTTGTATTTTCACACCTTGAGGAGGTCTCTCATCTCTCCTCATCCAAGTGGCACAATTAAAACACCTCTAGGTTGTGGGTAGTGTAAGAATCAGGTGAATATCTAGATAGGGCTAGATCCCTTGATGTACCACTTTTATATCACTAATACACATATGATTACAAGGAAAATGGGATAAAACTGAAAGTAAACTATCCTAAATGTGGTGATACACCAAATTAATTTATAATTAGCAACCAACTGCATGCCACACATGAGACCAAGAGACTAAAAAGGCATACAGTTCTCTAATCTAAATATTCTCACATTAATATTCTATTATGAGTTTGTGATGAGTGTTTAGGCTAGGAGGAATAGATAAGAGTCATATAATGTAAATATTAAATATAATAACTAACTCAACCTTGAAAATTAATATAACACTTCACATGACCTACAAGAAGAAGATTTCAAGCTACAAATAAGTGAGAGAATGAGATAACAATGCTAAGGAAACAATAGTCATCACTAAGAAAGATTAATAATTAAAGTGAAAAAACAATGAATAGTAATAGATGAGGTAAAATCATTATTATTTATTGATCCATGGTATGAAAATGAGTATGGATTCACCATACTCAGGTGGAGCATGCTTGTAATAGATAAAATGGCTAGCTCTTATAGAACTTGAGAGAGAGAAGAGAAGAAAGAAGTTCAAATGTCACAAGGATAATTTTCAAGATGAGAAAATGAGTTACATGTGTATTATAATGGATTAATAGGTATAATATTGAAGCTATGATAGGATAAATGTCTCTCCAAACTATGCAACTCATGAAATGTGGCATAGGAGTTCTCATTCTACACAAGAAAATTGCTTTAATAATTCACCCCTATTTGAACCTACAAAAACTAAATAGGGATAGATCTCATGGTTGGAATAAGAGTCAGGGGTTTTAAGCATTCTCTTACATGCATTGGTTGCATTCATAAACACCTAAATTCCTCTAAAAGTGAGTCATCACTACCTACAGTCAAAGAAAACTCCTCTTTCACACACCTTGCACACTTGGCCTCCAAAAAGGGTTTATTTTCTCATGAAAATCCATAAAATTAGGTTAATTTCACATTTTAAGTCCATACATGTCCTTATATTTCTTAGGTACATCTTAAATGGTTTCCCACTTGAAGTTTTCACCCTTCACTATCATGTTCACTGTGCTAGTTTGACTAGCTAACATGGAGCTACCTGTAATAAAATTTAGGATATTTTTTTAATTATTAAATGGTCATATTGAGTTATAATAAGTCCTAATATCACTCTCAAAGTTTATTTTTCCTCTTGAAAGTCCCTAGAACCTGAACAATGCACAAAATAGTCAAAGAAATCCATTTATACCATGTCCATACAGGTAGGGTAACACAAAAGTTGATGAGGAGGATATTTTAAGAGTATTATAAAACTTATATCAACTTATATTTTCATTTCATCCCATATGGATACCTTTCCTTCTTCATTTTCTCAATTAGGTCCTTATCCAAGGGTTTGTAAGGGTTTTAGGTATTTTAAGATCTTAAGCTTTATTCATAAAGCTATGACATTAAAACTACAAAAAAATTCACAAGGGTGATTTTAATGACCCTTTTTAACCCCTAAAAACTTCCTATATCTCCATGAAAAGTGACAAAGGATATGTGAGCATCTCAATCTACTTACTTGAGCTTTTCCTTTCATTTACATAGGCCTAGTATTGCCATTGAGCCAAAAAATAGCCTCCCTTATGAATTATATACATTAAAAAAGATTTATTAAATATATAGTGACACATAAAACATTATCCAATAGGTCATAATTCCTTCATAAGTCTATAAATGACATTGACTCCCAATTTGGATATTAGGATTAAACCCTGCCTAACAATCCTGACTGCAATAATGAGGGTTTTGACCTCCTTATTAAGATTATCCATTTTCATTGGTTTTACATGTTTTATTAGGTGTGATTAAAATTTAAAAATGTTTTCATAAGGTTTATTTATCTTTTTATCTACCCTTTTAACCTTCCTTCTCTTAAAATGTAGGTTTGTTCACAAAGGGAGTGCCCTCTATTTGCGATAAAATAAGGGGCACTACCCCTATTTTCCTAGATAAACTAAATCATGGAGGAGATTCCCAAAAAATTTAGGACCTTATACATACACATTTATCTCTTGGTAATATAATTTAACCTTCCAACTCTCCCATGTCTAAAATAGACTGTGAAAGGGCAATCTATATGCAGGTATAACACATGTGAGTTGTATGTTGTACCATAGAGTCTTTTTTTTGCATGATTTCCATTGGTGAGATAATTTTGGGGAAAAATTCATTTTGGATATGTTATAATATTTTTAATTAATCTAACCTACTACATACCTCTCACCTATCCCTTGAACTCATAAGATTATATGCACTTCCTGACTCCAACCTTGCTTTGGAGGAGTACCTGTATGTTGCTTTGCCTATTTTACACTTGAGACATTGTATTAAGATAAAATTATAGTACCTTATGATAATTATATACTTAATTTTTCTGATTTTTAATCATCCTTATGTTATACCCACACTCACAACTTCAAACTTTCTCACTGTCTATCATGGTCAAACAAAGTTAACTATGTTGGAAAGAGTGACATCCTATAGGTGAATATTCCTCTTAGAATAGGATACACATAATCCTTGGGTATAATTATACATTTAGGATAATATACCATCATAAAACTTTTATAACTCCATGTTCAAGCTTCTATCATGGGCTGTGTGCTCCTATAATTAGCTATAGGTGAGTATTCTTACATGATGGGACACTTGTAGGTGTATATTAGACCTTGAAACACTACCAATTAAATATTTTTGATGGTATATATACCCATTGGTATTAAATTCACCCAATAATGTATTATAAACATAGTAATATTTCCTATTTACACTTTATAATATTAAGGTCACATCAAATTTAAAACCTATAGATGATAATGGAGAAACTCAGTGCTTAAATTGGTAACTTTGAGCCTTCCAACAACCACCCTCTACTAATCCTCTTGACTCCATATTTTTAAGAGGTATTATATTTAATATTGGATATAATGCATAAACATTTATATTATTCAAATTTATTTATATCCTTGTTATAATATATCCATAAAATGGCCCAGACCTTTGTTTTCACTTTTTAGGGCAAATGTCCCTAAACTCAGACATCTGATCTTTAAAGGTGACCTACACTTAAATTTGTCAATTTGACACCTAAATTAGGTCTATATTGATTAAGAAACACATAATATGATTCCAAGGAATGTTTTATCACTTTTATCAATACTTTAAATGACTCTTTAGCTTTTTTTGGTACCACCTTTAGATGGACATTTGCATGTATATAAGCAGTAAGCAAATTTGGGTAGTATGATATATATATATATATATATATATATATATATATATATATATATATATGTTTATGAAAAATTATATGATATAAAAAATTGTTAAAATTCACTCTTATAACTCTAAAATATTTAAACACCTATAAAATCTCCTATCCCATCATGACATCATCAAGGAGAGACTTTTGTAGGTACATTTGAGTTGTATGTAGGCAGTGGATAGATCAATGTGTATAGATGAATGATCTAATAAGCATACTTAAACTCATTACCAATTCCTAAAATGTATGTTTCTACATATGGGTATATTAATACTAGTCTAAAAGCCTCTATTTCAACATGATGTCCTCTTTAAATCACCTATTATAGAGCAAATAGTGGTGGCTAGTGACTAGTTTGTGTAGTACATGGACTTGTAACCAATATTGAATATTATTAGAAAATTTAAATGGATCCCCTTCAGCTAATTATTACTTAAAATTATTTATATATCTTCATTATAAATCCGTGAACAATCTAGGCAAGATTCACACACGTGACTACCATTAAAATTGGGTAAAGAGCTAATTGTGAGCATGATAAAACTACAAGTTTGATTAAAGCCTGATGTGATGAAACCAAACATGGAAGGGGGAAATAATTATGGAATTTATACATGGGAAACATCATATTAAATTCACATGATACCTTTGTAAATAACCAAACATTTTTCAAACAAGGAAAACCTTGACTGAGACTTCACATGGTGACACCTTCCTACAACATGAGATGGATTGCCTATAAAAACACCATGAAACATGAAACCAATCATGTAAATAATTTTAAGAGAGATAAAACATAATTTTTAATAAAAATCACAAATTGGATTGTATGGACTTATTTTAATTAGAGTAAAACCTATAGGGTGTAGGAAATAATGAGTAGAAAAACACAATCAACTTGTTACAGATGATTCATAAAGCATAGTTAACCAAGATTTGAAAAATTGTTATGAAAATGAATATATCTAAGTGTAATATCTCCCACAAAGGAATTTGATTTGAAACCTCTTATACCATCCATACCAAGCATGAAATTTCTAACCATTTTTATGTGTCTAAAAGGGTGAAGAAGAAGTAGAATGGTTTTAGCTAAAATTTGGAAGTTTTAGAGTATTTTAAGCATTAGAATGAGTCTAAAGAAGCTTAACAGTCATATAAAAACCTTTTTACATGTGTCACACTCCCTTATGGGTTGTACAAGTGACAAACTCTTCCTTTTTTCAAGAAAACTACTCTTTTTTTAAGAACCTACCACTTTTCAATTATAAACAGCTACTTAAGACTTATTAGGACACATGGGGAATTAAATAACCTTTTTAAACCTTGATATTTACTAATGAGGCCATAAAACTCATTTAATATTCCATATTGAACACCAAAATGACTCTTAGGACTAAAAATATTATAATCAAGGTGAGATACAAATGAAATCACAATAAATGAGCTATGACATACTTAATGACACTATAATAGGTCCATAAAACATCTATAGATCAATTTTTCCCCTACAGGGGTCCTAATCTAACCTGTAGGGTCAAATTTGGTCAACAAAATGGTAACTCATAAGGGTAGTATGCATGTTATATTAAAGAATAATAGCCTTATCATATGCATGGGCTTATGGAATCAATTTAAGTTTGAAATAAAATAATAATACATAACACTTGAAAACAATTCTTTGACTAAGACAAGATAACTAATTACCTCAACCACAAAAAATAAAAGACACATAGAAATCAAAATAAACACACTAACAAGACACACACATGTGCTCAAATCACTTAGGGAAAACATAAAATAAATAGATATGCACAAATATCAATTAAACATAATTCCTTTTTAGGACCAAAAGGAAAGTTCATTGAATATTATTCTTCATGAAATGAATCATAGTGACAAGCATGTTGCTCCTTGGATTGGATGCTTGGTAGATCAGACCTATTCCTTAACACTTCACTTGATCTACTCTCAAGTATATCATCCTTAAATAGGTCTCCAATGAAAATTTATTCCTCTTTAATTTGTATAAATACCTCATAATTCTACCCACTCTTCATCTCATGATAAAATTGTATCTTCTTGGTAAGCGGGGATTCAAGAGGAGTAGTTTCTTATTCTTTGGAAGATTGAAACCAATAGAAGCTTGTTATATCCTTCAAAAGATGATTTATTTATCCAAGTTGGTTGAGAGGATGATAACCCATTTTTATGATTTAAAACATATCATCATATGATGCATATTCCTCTTTAAAGGACAAATTTGAAAAGTTGCTTCTTCTTTGCATTCTAGATTGAGTGCCAATGTTGCCTTCTCCATTTTTAACTAGATCATAACCCCCTTAAAGAGGAGTATAACCTACTATAATGATTGCAAATAAATCATCCCAAGGATTATTAGAGACTTTTTCTTACCCATATATGATATATTAGACAATTATGTAATTTTTTACCGTTAGTAGATGCCTCTCCTTCGTTCTTTCTTTTACAGCTTCATTAGAGAAAACACACAATAGTAGGTAGGGGCCAAATGGCTACAGCTTCACACTATTACTTCAAACTATAAATATTATAAACACTTGTTTCAATTTCTAATTCTCAGGATCCTTCGAAAAGGGCAAGAGAAGAGCATACTCTTTTAACAAGGCTACTAGATTTCTAAAAGCTTGGATATTTTTTGATGGAAATGCTATGGAGAAAAGGCCTATATATAGTATTTTAGGAGGTCCTACCTGATCACTGTCAAGGCAGTGTCAAGTCCCATCATACCTTACAGCATGAAAGGTGAGCTATAGTGTAATGCTGTTGGATGCATTGGATGATGATGATGTTTGGTGGCATGGGTCCAACATTGCTTCCACTTCATCCTCTAAGTCATCTTCACTGATAGGATTGAATAGACACCTGAGATGGAAGGTACTAGAGAGATGCCAGTGCTGGGGTCTAGCTTCGCATGCATGATATTGTGGAGTGATGTGGAAATAAGATTCCCACTCCAGCTGTCTTCTGATGATTGTATGTACCACAATGTCTTGATCATGATTCTCCTCTTCGTGAATGTGGTGCAGGCCATGCCTTGCAATCCACTGGTACAGATGTTCATTGAAAGGAGATTTGATTTTTATTAGCCATGTCCATAATGGATGTTTAATTAACTCAGTGAAATGATAATATAGAAATTCACTGTTCAGTCTTTCTATGTAGATGACTCCAGAGTTTTGATGGCAATTTGCTTGGATTGTAGCTGCTGAGGACATCTGTAAGTCTTGTCCTACTACGTAAGAAATCCTTGTGTATTTAGGATGCAACCCTTCTCGTATAATCTATTCTTGGACAAGGATATTCAATGAAGGAAATCCTTGGTTATATATTCTGGTCAAATTAAAACTAGGAATGGGTTGGTGCATCAGTGTTGTTGGAGGATTTCGACTAAGCCAATCTGCAATAACATTTTCAGTGCCTTTGATGTGTTTGACAGAAAAATTAAACTAATTAAAAAAATGCTTGCCATCTAACATATTTACTGCAACCATCCTTTCGACCATGATCCTTTTCTTTAAAGGTCAAAAATCTAGTACAATCGGTAATTACAATAAAATGAGGCAAATGGAGAAGTTTTAACATGAACTTCTCTAAGCATTTCTTTATAGCATAGATTTCTTTATCAGAAGAAATCCATTTAAGTACATCAGGACTAAAAACTCTACTAGCGAATTCACAAATGAATTCTTTATTATTATGTACACAAACAAGTACTCCTCCCCATGCAATATCGGAGGCATCAGTATAAACCTTCATCTGATCAAATTTTGGGATATGCAGTTTCGGTAGTAAGGCAACTATTGACTTGATTTTCTAAATTGATTTTGTATGTTGTTCTTCCCAATAGAAAGTTTTCTTTTTCTGGAGAAGCTCTTGAATAATGAACCTATCTTCACCAGAGTTAGGATAGAAACTATTCAAATAATTTAATCCCAAAAAGGCTTGAAGCTTAGCTTTATCTAGCTTCTCTAGAAAATTGATGACTTTTTCCTTGATATGTGGCTGGATTTGTAGTTTAGCATCTCGGATCACCATGCCGAGGAAATTACATTTAGTTTTGCACAACTGAATCTATCTCTGAGAGGACAATTCTTGCATCTTGAGCCAGTTGGAAAAACTTGGAGAGATGATTAAAATGGTCAATCAAACAATTACTAAAAATTAGTATGTCATCAATGTATACACACAAAAAATTAGAAGTGCCTTGGAAGATCTTATCCATATGAGCTTGATAATATGCTGGGGCATTCATCAAGCTGAAAGGCATTACTGTCCACTAGGCCAAAAAGATAGCTAAATGCTATCTTTTCCCTGTCATCTTCTTTGACTCTTATCTGATAAAAGCCTGACTTGCAGTCAAATTGGGAGAAGTATTTATGTGTTGCAACTTTCTCCAACAAATAGCTTTTATCTGGTATCGGATATGGAAATGGTTGTGTAATGGAATTTAATGGCCTATAATTAATGACCATCCTTTTCTTTCCTCTTTTCTACTTAGAATGTTTGTTTACCATAAAGGCATAACAACAGAAAGGGGAAGTGGATTTCTGAATGAAACCATTAGCCTCAAGTTCTTTGATTTGGAGTTCTATATCATTATAATCCTTAGATGGTATTGGGATCTTCTTCCCAATCTTCATATGTTTGCCTTCGAGGATTTTTATGTCCATCTTTGGCATAGATTTAGACCAAAACTACTGAGGGTTATCAGAATAGATAGTGATTTTAATCCTTTCTCCTATTTCTTGGATTTTAGCTGGGATTACAATTGCTGGGCTTTGAGTCATTGAACTTGGAAATTGTTTAGTGGCATATATGAGGTGAGGAATCCTCATTCTTTCATTATCAATTGTAAACATTATACCATTGGTAGTTGAACCATAAGGAGAGTATCTGTCAATCAAGGCACCACCTAGTAAGATATCTATAGGCATTCTATCTAGTGCAAAAAAGTTAGCATGGAAGATTTTATCTTGAGTCCGAAGGGTCTGCTAATGTTTATACTTAATACAGATAAAATTGTTCCCTTGGACATCTAGGCTCTTATAAGCTAAGGTATCATCCAATGTCTTCCAGTCATGGATGAGTTGTGATTTAGCAAAGGAGAGAGAAGTTCTTGTGTCTATCTGAGCATCTACAAGTCTGCCATTAATTTCTAGGGTTATGAATTGCACAAACTTTCCATTAATAAGCTGCATAAGATATGCAGGCTGTGGAATTTCCAAAGGAGGAATACTAGTACATACCTATTTTTGTCTCCTTGGATCTTGAACAATGGATTGTTCAGTGTATATGTCTTCTTGTTCTTGATTTGCTTCTTCTTCTTCTTAGAGGTTACTGCATTCTCCTGGTCAGAGTAGAAAGAACTTTCTACTTTGTCATCCTCTTCATTTTCTTCTATGGGCAATAGCACATCCCACTGTGGCTCAATTTTTGGTGCTTAGATTTCTCTTGGAGGTTCTTTGATGGTGAATTTGTTCTTGATCCAAGAGTCACTGGGTCTGAAAGAGCTTGGATATTGCAAAGGAGGATGTTGAGGTCTTTGCAATGTAGGTGGCATTCTAAGCATTAAGAGTTGTCTCCCTCTGGATGTTCCTTCTCCTCTGGAGCATCCTCTTCCTCTGGGCTTCTCTGGTCATTCTAGGACTTCTTGATGATGTCTGGACCAGTTCCCATGTGCTTCATAATTTAGCTATGAAAAATCATGGTGCCGAGGTCGATACCATGGACGTTGCATGTTGGTTAGTGGTTGTTCCAAGTCATTAGCTAATGACTTGAGAGCATCTGCATTATTTTCATCATATGAATCGCCTTCTGGGAGATCATGTAGAATTGGTTCATAGATGTCATCCTATAAATAAAGGTCTTCATCAAAATCTATAATATCCCACCACACTACTCCGTTGGAAATGAAAATAGCTTTAACTACAGGGCTCTTGCAGTGACATTAGGGAGCAATATGGCCAAGTTTGTGACAGATGTAGCAAATCAGCTATTTGGAAGGAGGACGAGTTGTGCGTCATTTCTTGAGAAAACGATGAAGAGGGGCATAGGAATACTTGTGAGGAAAAGAATGCTGCTTAAAAGAGACATGCTTGTAGTGCTGCTTTTGCTATTTGCAGGGCTGAACAAATGGCCGATAGCCAAATGGGGCTATTTCTTGAAATACAGGAGCAATCTATGAGGCTTGATGCTTGGTGAGTTTCTGGATGGACTATCTCAGAGACTAAGCACATAGCTTGCTTCTTAGAAAAATCAATCACATCTGAGAGAGAGAGAGGTCTTCAATCATTAGTCCTTTAAGATCAATATAAGAAATAACTCTATGAATAAGATTATATGGTAGAGCATGCAAAAATTTTATCTTAATCTTAGTGGATGAGAAACTCTTGCTTTCATAAGCCAATTCTCTAAATTGTTTGACAAAGGCATCAAACTATTTTAAATCACATAGCTCCATCTTGAGAAGCCATTTCTTAGATTCCAGTTCTCTATTGCCAACTAGAGGTGCAAACTCACTAATTAGTAAATTAAATAATGTGGCTAAAGAATCAGGCTAATTATGTACACATTCATACTATTCAGCTTCAGTCATTGAACTCCACCACTGGTTAATTATACCCCAAAAAAACTTTGAGGCAAAACAAGTAGTTCCAGCTTGATCTAAATGGGCATTGATAGTGATAACTCTCATGGAGTTACACCATGCAGTGATCTCATTCAATGGATTAAGAAGATCATCAATGTTGAGATACCAGGGCTGTAACTAGACATGTGTTCTTTGCATCAAGGTGGTATTGGACTATTTTTTAATAGTCTTGAAGTTAGAGCCAAAAGATATTGAACAATTGGATTTCTTAGCAGAAGATTTTGCTTTCTGATCCTATTTTGAAAGCCAATCTAAACTATCATCTAAAGCATCTAGTTTAGAATCAATAGAAGATACTTTTTGCTGTATCTTCTCTATGTTATCTTTTATATACAAAACATCTCAACAGAGATCATCAAAATTCTCTGTGAAGTGGGAGTTGAACCTGGAAGTATAGTTTCTTTGTTTGAACTCATTAGAGGGTTCAACATCTCCTTGGTAAGTAGCTAAAAAATATTGTACAGTTCCTGCTGGCTGCTTGTATATTCCTTTATGAGGTGGCCATCTTCCACCTTTGTACAGAGTAACTTTGTTCTCTGTGTAAAATTTCAGACTTTCTTCTCTTGGAAGATTCATCATTGTACAGGGTAATTGATCCTCTGGATCATTACCTTCATTCATCTCTTCATCTTCTATCAATATATGACCGGTTTTGACAGTTCTACGAGTAGAGGAAGTAGATGGTCTGGATGGAGACAAATGGGAAGAATTTATAGACAAAGATCGGGGCAATATATTTATAGTTCTAACATCACTTTTGTGGACTGTAGCTTGACCTTTCATTCTCAGAGAAACATTTTTTAACCAGTCAAGTTTCCAATCAGAAGGGATTTTGACTGAATCGATATGACCTTTCTAGAGTTGGACAGTACCATTTAGTCTTCTGGCATAGGGCAGATTCTCTAAGATCTTTGGATGGTTAGTGTTCGTCATACTATAAACAACAAAAATATTTATAGATGCATACTTAAATTCACTGAACATATCTAAACAAAATAGGGAGGTGAAAAATCCCCAACAATCTAAAGATCCATTTTTAACTTCTTTACAACCTTTATTGCAAACTGTGATAGAGAGGTTAGGACAAAAATCAAAACAAATAATTTTATCGTTCAAGTGACCAAGGTTGGATATTTGACAGGAATGCTTGAAACTAACTTGACGATGATCACACAAAGCAAGATATATAACAGGCTTAATATAACTGAGAATCAAAGGAGTTATTTGTATTCTGATAAGACCAAAGTAAACAAATTTCACATCTTCATGTGACTTGATATAATTGATTTCTAATTTAGGTAACAGAGAGAGTAAATTTGTTTGGAATGTTTTCTTTGGCTTATATCGAAGGGTCAACTCTACAGATTTGATCCAGGGTTTTACAAATGACATATATGTAGAATTATAGACAAACTTAGACTTCAATAATTTAGACTTTTTATAGACATATGAAGCTCTAATAGCCAGAGGTTTGTACAGGCTATTTTTTTTTTCAAGGTTTTCTTCAGTAATTTCAATATCTGGACAGTCAGATATTTGTTCAAGAATGAAGGACGGGAGTTCATAGGTTCCTTCTAACTCAGATTCATTTACTAGTTCTACTGTAGAGGAGGTTTGAGCTTTTCCAAATTCCATGGCAGAGAGATTTGAGATCTGGTAAGTGAGAAAATTTTGGCAAGGGAAATAGAGGATGCAGAGATAAAGTGGTCTATGACAATTTTAAAATGGCCTATGACTCGATGCAATAAACTTTCCCAAAGAATTTTACAAAGTAGAGAACTCAAAAAGTCAGAGCTTAGAATTCTTACAAAATAAAATGATCCTTTGAATAGCTAACAGTGGCTCTGATACCAATTGGTATCAGAGCCACTATTAGCTATTGAAAGGATCATTTGATTTTGTAAGAATTTTAAGCTCTGACTTTTTGAGTTCTCTGCTTTGTAAAATTCTTTGGGAAAGTTTATTGCATCGAGTCACAAGCCATTTTAAAATTGTCATAGGCCACTTTATCTCTGCATCCTCTATTTCCCTTTCTAGAATTTTATCGCTTACCAGATCTCAAATCTCTCTGCCACAGAATTTGGAAAAGCTCAAACCTCCTCTACAGTAGAACTAGTCAATGAATCTAAGTTAGAAGGAACCTATGAACTCCCATCTTTCATTCCTAAACAAATATCTGACTGTCCAGATATTGAAATTACTGAAGAAAACCTTGAAAAAGAAAATAGCCTATACAAACCTCCAGCTATTAGAGCTTCATATGTCTATAAAAAGTCTAAATTATTGAAGTCTAAGTTTGTCTATAATTCTACATATATGTCATTTGTAAAACCCCGAATCAAATCCATAGAGTTGACCCTTCGATATAAGCCAAAGAAAACATTCCAAACAAATTTACTCTCTCTATTACCTGAATCAAAAATCAATTATATCAGGTCACATGAAGATGTGAAATTTGTTCACTTTTGTCTTATCAGAATACAAATAACTCCTTTGATTCCCGGTAATATTAAGCCTATTATATATCTTGCTTTGTGTGATCATCGTCAAGTTAGTTTCAAGCATTCCTGTCAAATATCCAGCCTTGGTTGCTTGAATGATGAAATTATTTGTTTTGATTTTTGTCCTAACCTCTCTATCACAGTTCATGATAAAGGTTGTAAAGAAGTTAAAAATGGATCTTTAGATTGTTGGGGATTGTTCACCTCCCTATTTGGTTTAGATATGTTTGGTGAATTTAAGTATGCATCTATAAATATTTTTGTTGTTTATAGTATGATGAACACTAACCATCCAAAGATATTAGAGAATCTGCACTATGTCAGAAGACTAAATGGTACTGTCCAACTCCAGAAAGGTCATATCGAGTCAGTCAAAATCCCTTCTGATTGGAAACTTGACTGGTTAAAAAATGTTTCTCTGAGAATGAAAGGTCAAGCTATAGTCCACAAAAGTGATGTCAAAACTATAAATATATTGCCCCGATCTTTGTCTGTAAATTCTTCCCATTTGTCTCCATCCATACCATCTACTTCCTCTTCCCATAGAACTGTCAAAACCGGTCATATATTGATAGAAGATGAAGAGATGAATCAAGGTAATGATCCAAAGGATCAATTACCCTGTATAATGATGAATCTTCCAAGAGAAGAAAGTCTAAAATTTTACACAGAGAACAAAGTTACTCTGTACAAAGATGGAAGATGGCCACCTCATAAAGGAATATACAAGCAACCAACAGGAACTGTACAATATTTTTTAGCTACTTACAAAGGAGATGTTGAACCCTCTAATGAGTTCAAACAAAGAAACTATACTGCCAAGTTCAACTCCCACTTCAGAGAGAATTTTGATGATCTCTATCGAGATGTTTTGTATATAAAAGATAACATAGAGAAGATACAGCAAAAAGTATCTTCTATCGATTCTAAACTATATGCTTTAGATGATAGTTTAGATTGGCTTTCAAAATAGGATCAACAAGCAGAATCTTCTACTAAGAAATCCAATTGTTCAATATCTTTTAGCTCCAATTTCAAGACTATTAAAAAATAGTCCAATACCACCTTGATGCAAAGAACACATGTCCAGTTGCAGCCCTGGTATCTCAACATTGATGATCTTCTCAATCCATTTAATGAGATCACTGCATGGTGTAACTCCATGAGAGTTATCACTATCAATGCCCATTTAGATCAAGCTAGAACTACTTGTTTTACTTCAAAGGTTTTTTAGGATATAATTAACCAGTGGTGGAGTTTAATGACTGAAGCTGAACAATATGAATGTGTACATAATCAGCCTAATTCTTTAGCCACATTATTTAATTTACTAATTAGTGAGTTTGCACCTCCAGTTGGAAATAGAGAATTGGAATCTAAGAAATGGCTTCTCAAGATGGAGCTATGCGATTTTAAAAAGTTTGATGCCTTTGCCAAACAATTTAGAGAATTGGCGTATGAAATCAAGAGTTTCTCATCCACTGAGATTAAGATCAAATTTATGCATGCTCTACCATATAATCTTATTGATAGATTTATTTCTTATATTGATATTAAAGGACTAACGAATGAAGACCTCTCTGTCTCAGATGTGATTGATTTTTCTAAGCAGCAAGCTATGTGCTCAGTCTCTAAGACTAAGTCCATCCAGAAACTCACCAATCATCAAGCCTCACAGATTGCTCTTGTATTTCAAGAAACAACCCCATTTAGGTGTTGGCCATTTGTTCAGCCCCACAAATAGCAAAAGAAGCACTGCAAGCATGTCTCTTTTAAGCACCGCTCTTTTCCTCACAAGCATTCCTATGCCCCTCCTCATCATTTTCTCAAGAAATGATGCATAGCTCATCCTCCTTCCAAACAGTCGATTTGCTACATCTGTCACAAACCTAGCCATATTGCTCCCCAATGTCACTACAAGAACCCTGTAGTTAAAGCTATTTTCACTTCCAACGTAGTAGTGTGGTGGGATATTGTAGATTTTGATGAAGACCTTTATTTACAGGATGACATCTATGAACCAATTCTACATGATCTCCCAGAAGGCGATTCAGATGATGACAATAATGCAGATGCTCTCAAGTCATTAGCTAATGACTTGGAACAACCGCTAACCAACATACAACGTCCATGGTATCGACCTCGGCACCATGATTTTTCATAGCTAAATTATGAAGCACATGGGAACTGGTCCAGACATCATCAAGAAGTCCTAGAATGACCAGAGAAGCCCAGAGGAAGAGGATGCTCCAGAGGAGAAGGGACATCGAGAGGGAGACAACCCTCAATGCCTAAAATGCCACCTACATTGCAAAGACCTCAGCATATTCCTTTGAAATATCCAAGCTCTTTCCGACCCAGTGACTCTTAGATCAAGAACAAATTCACTAGCAAAGAACCTCTAAGAGAAATCCAAGCACCAAAGATTGAGCCACAGTGGGATGTGCTATTGCCACAAAAGAAAATGAAGAGGATGACGAAGTACAAAGTTCTTTCTACTCCAACCAGGATTACTGCCTAGGAGAATGCAGTAACCTCCAAGAAGGAGAAGAAGCAAATCAAGAACAAGAAGACATCTACACTAAACAATCCATTGTTCAGGAACCAGGGAGACAAAAACTGGTATGTACTAGTATTCCTCCTTTGGGAATTCCATAGCCTGCATATCTTACACAGATTATTAATGGAAATTTTTCCCAATTCATAACCCTATAAATTAATGGCAGACTTGTAGATGCTCAGATAGACACAGGAGCTTCTCTCTCCTTTGCTAAATCACAACTCATCCATGACTGGAAGACATTGGATGATACCTTAGCTTATAAGAGCCTAGATGTCCAAGGGAACAGTTTTATCTATAATAAGTATAAACATCAACATACCCTTTAGAATCAAGATAAAATCTTCCATGCTGACTTATTTGCACTAGATAGAATGCCTGTAGATATCTTACTAGGCGGTGCCTTTATTGACAGATACTCTCCTTATGATTCAACTACCAAGAGTATCATGTTTACAATTGATAATGAAATAATGAGGATTCCTCGCCTCATATATGCCACTGAACAATTTTTAAGTTCAATGACTCAAAGCCCATCAATTGTAATCCCAGCTGAAATCCAAGAAATAGGAAAAAGGATTAAAACCACTATCTGTTTTGACAACCCTCAGTAGTTTTGGTCTAAATCTATGTGAGAGATGGACATAAAAATCCTCGAAGGCAAACATATGAAGATTGGGAAGAAGATCCCAATACCAGCTCAGGATTATAATGATATGGAACTCCAGATCAAAGAACTGGAGGCTAATGGTTTCATTTAGAAATCCACTTCCCCTTTCTGTTGTTATGCCTTTATGGTAAACAAACATTATGAGCAGAAAAGAGGAAAGAAAAGAATGGTCATTAATTATAGGCCATTAAATGCCATTACACAACCATTTCCATATCTGATACCAGATAAAAGCTATCTGTTGGAGAAAGTTACAACATGTAAATACTTATCCCAATTCGACTGTAAGTCAGGCTTTTATCAGATAAGAGTCAAAGAAGCTGATAGGGAAAAGACAGCATTCAACTGTCCTTTTGGCCATTTCCAGTGGACAATAATGCCTTTGGGCTTGATGAATGCCCTAGCATATTATCAAGCTCATATGGATAAGATCTTCCAAGGCACTTCTAATTTTTTGTGTGTATACATTGATGACATACTAATTATCAATAATTGTTTAACTGACCATTTTACTCATCTCTCCAAGTTTTTCCAACTGGCTCAAGATGCATGAATTGTCCTCTCAAAGACAAAGATTTAGTTGTGCAAAATTGAATGTAATTTCCTTGGCATGGTGATCTGAGATGCTAAACTACAAATCCAACCACATATCAAGGAAAAATTCATCAGTTTTCTAGAGAAGCTAGATAAAGCTAAGCTTCAAGCCTTTTTGGGATTATTAAATTATTTGAATAGTTTCTATCCTAACTCTGGTGAAGACAGGTTCATTCTTCAAAAGCTTCTCCAGAAAAAGAAAACTTTCTGTTGGGAAGAACAAAATGCAAAAGCAATTCAGAAAATCAAGTCAACAATTGCCTTACTACCAAAACTGCATATCCCAAAATCTGATCAGATGAAGATTTATACTGATGCCTCTGATATTACATGGGGAGGAGTACTTGTTTGTGTACATAATAATAAAGAATTTGTTTGTAAATTATCTAGTGGAGTTTTTAGTCCTGATGTACTTAAATGGATTTCTTCTAATAAAGAAATCTATGCTATAAAGAAATGCTTAGAGAAGTTCATGTTAAAACTTCTCCATTTGCCTCATTTTATTGTAATTACCGATTGTACTAGATTTTTGACCTTTAAAGAAAATGATCATGGTTGGAAGGATGGTCACGGTAAATATGTTAGATGGCAAGCATTTTTTAATTAGTTTAATTTTTCTGTCAAACACATCAAAGGCACTGAAAATGTTATTGCAGATTAGCTCAGCCAAAATCCTCCAACAACACTGATGCACCAACCCATTCCTAGTTTTAATCTGACCAGAATATATAACCAAGGATTTCCTTCATTGAATATCCTTGTCCAAGAACAGATTTTGTGAGAAGGGTTGCATCCTAGATACACAAGGATTTATTATGCAGCAAGACAAGACTTACAGATGTCCTCAGTAGCTACAATCCAGGCAAACCACCATCAAAACTCTGGAGTCATCTACATAGAAAGACTGAACAATGAATTTCTATATTATCAATTCACTGAGTTACTTAAATGTCCATTATGGACATGGCTGATAGAATTTAGATCTCCTTTCAATGAACATCTGTACCGGTGGATTGCAAGGCATGGCCCACACTACATTCATGAAGAGGAGAATCATGATCAAGACACTGTGGTACATACAATCATCAGAAGATAGTTGGAGTGGGAATCGTATTTCCACATCACTCCATGATATCACGCATGTGAAGCTGGACCCCAACACTGGCATCTCTCCAGTACCTTCCAGCTCAGGTGTCTATTCAATCCTATCAGCAAATATGACTTAGAGGATGAAGCAGAAGCAATTTTGGACCAATGCCACCAAACATCATCATCATCCAACGCATCCAACAACATTTCACTGTAGCTCACCTTTCACGCTGTAAAGTATGATGGGACTTGACACCACCTTGACAGTGATCAGGCAGGACCTCCCAAAATACTATATATAGGCCTTTCTCCATAGCATTTCCATAAAAAAATATCCAAGCTTTTAGAAATCTAGTAGCCTTGTTAAAAGAGTATGCTCTTCTCTTGCCCTTTTCGAAGGATCCTAAGAATCAGAAATTGAAACAAGTGTTTGTAATATTTATAGTTTGAAGTAATAGTGTGAAGCCGTAGCCATTCAACCCCTACCTACTGTCACGGGTTTTCTCTAATCAAGCTGTAAAAGAAAGAATGAAGGAGAGGCATCTACTGACAGTAAAAAAATTAATCAATGATGATTTCCTCTTCTTTGACATAAGACATTCTTGAATATCAACACAATCAGAAGATTCAGCACAAGAAATCACCTCTTCTTTAGTATTTAAAACCTATTAAGAGATCTTAAGTTGTATCTCAATTTTTATAACCTAAATTTTATCCTCAAGGACTATAATATCATTAGTTTTTTTCTCCTTCTTGGTGATGCTAATGCTATACATTTTGTAATCAGGTGACCTGGTCCGTTTGTTAATGCTAGGCATTTTGTAATTAGGTGACCTAGCCTAATGTGGCTGCCAACGAGCTATATTTTCCTCAAGATTTTTGAATTATTATCAACCAAATACTCCTCTTTATGTTCCCACACCGTAGTTATATCAAGGAAAAGGGTGATAGGGTGAGGACAAGATGAAGTAGTTGGTGGAGGTGCAACATAGAACTCAACATCAAATTGAGAATGAATTGTAGGGGATCCTTTTGGAAGTTCTTGAGGAAGGGTATGAAAAACTTGAGATAAATTATCTTGGTTTTCTTCTTTCTATTTACAATCACTTCATTTAAATTTTATTAAGCTTGAGAACTCTCTTGAGGAAGGTTATATGGGGTGTGTTTAGGCATATGATCTTCTTTTGGCTTTAAACCTTCCATCACACCTTGACTCAAAAAATTCATTCTTTACTTTAAATCTTCAATTTGATTGGATAGGTTCTCTTGGAAAAGTCTCTCCTAAATTTTATAGGCATCTTCATGAGGATAATAATTAAAAGAGGGATGATATAGAAAATAAGAGGTATATTGAGGAAGAGTGGGAGGGGATTGCATAAGATTAAGCTCTTTCTCAACTTCAAACTCTTTATTTAGGATTTTATCCCCTTTATTTTCACATGATTCCACTACCTTATTCTAGCTTAGGATGTTAGGATTAGGATTCTCTTCTTGAGGTAGTTATGCAATTTGAGGAGTGGATGAAGTGTTCAAGAAACTTGGGATCTCTTGAGGATTGGATTCTCCACCTTGCCTCCAACTTGGGATTTCATATCTAGAGGTATATTCTTGAAGTGGGGATGTAATGGGAGAGGTTAATGAACACTTATATTCCACTTCCTTTTTTGATAATATGGACTGATTCATCTACTTATTGTCTAATTTAATCTACCTATCAAAGTTTGTTTTAAAAATCAATTTTATCTTTCTATCTCTCTCTTATAGTTGATTAAGAGAAAGATGACTTCGATAAGCTTGATTTGACTCATGGGTAGGGGTCAATTATAACTGATAGCAATCCTAGGGAGGTGGCTATGAGGGTGATAGATCTGGTGATGTTTTTCCTCATGAATTATTATCTTATCTTCTAAAGATGAAACCAAGCCACTCACATCTAGCATCTCACTTGTAATCCTTTGCCAATTTGCTCTCTTAATGGGTGGCCACTCTCTTTTAACTAGCTATAATGCATATCTCTCACATTATGAATGAGATTAATTGGAACATCTTGACCATGTACCCTTTGTGTGTCAAGCTCTATAATGTACCTCTCATATCCCAAGAGAGTTTTCTTGAAAGTTAAAATGGACTAATTTGAGAAGTGACTAGGTTGACTAGAAGGAGAAAGATATTAAGAAGATTGGTCATAAGACTGATAAAATTCATGACAAGGTTGATAAGGGTCATATTGGAGCTATTAAGTATCATGACAAGGTTGATAAGAATCATACAAAGGCTGATAAAGAATGCAATCAGCTTTATATATCTCATCAACTTGTGTAAAACAATACTCAACACCAAAACCAGCCATGGAACTTCATTAGGAAGCAAGAACATAAATAAAATTTACCAACAATATTCAAAAATAAAACCTAGGCTACTTGACTAGATGATGTAACTTTGGAGTCACCATTGATGCTTGGATAGATACCTCTAAAATCTGATGTGTTGAAAGACAAAACCAAAAATATTTCAACTTCTTGGACAATGAGTCCCACTGGGCATGCCAAAAACTATTGTCACTTAGATTTATACCCCTTGAGGAGATGTCTTAGCTCTCCTCATCCAAGTTTCATAATTGAAACACTTCTAGGATATGGATACCCTAAGAATGAGGTGAATCTATAGATAAGGCTAATTCACGTGATGTAATGATTTTAAATCACTACTACACATATGATTACAAGGAAAAGGGAGAGAAAACTAAAAGAAAACTATCCTGTAGGTGGTGATACACCAAATTAATTAATAACTACCAACTAGATACATGTCGCACATGAGACCAAGAGACTAACTAAGCATACACTTCTCTAATATAAATCTTCTCACATCAGTATTTCATTATGAGGTTTTTATGAATGTTTAGGCTAGGAGGACTAGATATGAGGCCTAAAATGAAACTATTGAATAGACTAATTCACTCAACCTTGAAACTTCACATGACCTATAATAAGAAGCTTTCAAGCTATAAATAGGTGAGAGAATGAGACAATAATGCTAAGGAAACAAAAGTCATCACTAAGCAAGATTAATCACTCAAGTGAACACACTATGAATATTCATAAAAGAGGTAAAATCAATATTATTTATTTATCCATGGTATGTAAATGATTATGGATTCACCATACTTAGGTGTAACATGATTACAGTAGCCAAAATGGTTAGCTCTTATATAACTTGATAAAGATAAGAGGAGAAAGAAGTCTAAAGGTCACAAGGACAAGTTTCAAGATGAGAAAAAGAGTTACATGTGTATTATAATGGATTAAGATGTAGACCATGTAATTTTTAATAGGATAAATGTCTTTCCAAACTATGCAACTGATGAAATATGGCATAGGAGTTCTCATTCTACACAAGAAAACTGCCTTCAACATTCACACCTATTTGAACATCCCAAAACTAACTAGGGATAGATATCATGATTGGAATGAGAATGAGGTGTGCATGAATTATCTTTCATGCCTTTTTTTAATTATTAATAACCTATATTCTTCTAAAAGTTAGCCATCACTACCTATAATCAAATAAGACTCCTCTTTCACAAACATTAGACACTTGGCCTCCAAAAAGGGTTTAGTTTTTCATGGAAATACATAAAAAATGGTTAATGACATGTTTCAAGGCCATATATGGTCTTATATTTCTTAGGTACACCTTAAATGGGTTCATACTTAAAGTTTTCACCCTTCTCACTATCATGTTCACTATACTTGTTTGACTAGTTGAGATAGAGCTGCTTATAGGAAAACTTAAGATATTTTTCATTGTATTAAATGGTCATAGTGACCTATAATAAGTCATAATATCACTCTAAAATTTTACTTTTCCTCTTGAAAGTCCCTGGAATATTCATAATTCATAAATCAATCAAAAAAATGAATTTTGTAGCATGTTCATATAGGTACAGTAACACTAAAGTTGATGAGGAGGAGCTCTGAAGAGTCCTCTACAACTTACATCCACTTATATATCCATTTAATCCCATATGGATAGCTCACCCTCTTCATTTTCTTAGTCAAGTCCTTATCTAATAATTTGTAAGGGTTTTATGTCTAAAATGCTATTAAGCTTTGTTCATAAAGCTATGACATTAGAATTGCCAAAAAAATTCACAAGGGTGATGTTCAGGAACCCTTTTATCCCCTCCAAACTTCATTCATCTCCATGTAAAGTTCTAAACGATATGTGATCATCTCAAGCTACTTACTCAAGCTTTTTCTTTCATTTACACAAGCCTAATATTGCCTTTGAGCTAAAAATTGGCCTCCCTTATGACTTATCTACATTCCAAAATCTTTATCACATCTATAGTGACCCCAAAAACATGATACAATAGGTTATAATTCCCACCTAAGGTTATAAATGACATTGACCCCCATTTGAATATTAGGCTTAAACCCTACCTAATTGTCTTAACTACAACCTTGAGGGTTTAAAACTCCTTGTTAGGCTTATCCCTTATTTGATTTATTTTACATTTTTTATTATGTGTGATATATCTTTCCACAAATTTTCATAAGGTTTATTTATATTCTATTCCACCCTTTTCACCTTCATTCTCCAAAAATGTAGGTTTTGTTTGCAAAGGGAGTGCCCTCTATCCGAGACAAAATAGAGGGCACTTCCCATATTTTACCAAACAAACCAAATGTTATAGGATCTTACCAAATATTTTATGACCTTATACACAAAAATTTATCCCTTTTTCATCTCATTTGACCTTACAATTCTCTGAAGCTCCAAAATAGACTTTGAAAGGGCAATCTATATGCATGGCTAACACATGTGAGTTGTATGTTGCACCATAGAGTCTCTTTTCTACATGATTTCCATTAGTGATAGAATTTTGTGGCATAAAAAACATGGTGGATATTTTATAATCTTGTTCATTACTCTAAACTACTACATACCTTTCACCTATACCTTAAACTCACAAGACTATATGCACTTCTTAACTACAACCTTGATTTGGAGGAGTACCTATAGGTTGATTTGTCTATTTTAAACTTGAGAAAATATATAAATATCGCTTTATAGTCCCTTAGGATAATTATATAATTTTTGGCCCATTATTAATCATATTTATGCTATACCCACCCTCACAAATTCAAACTTACTCACTGTCTATCATGGTCAAACACAGTCAATTGTGTTGGAAAGAGTGACATTTTGTAAGTGAATATTCCTCTTGGAATAGGATACAGGTCAACCTTGGCTATAATTATACATTTGGGATCATATAACATAAATAAAACTTGATAATTACATGTTCAATCTTCTATCATGGATTTTTGTCTCCTATAGTTAGTTGTAGGTGAGTATTCTTACATGATGGGATACTTGTAGGTGTAGATTAGACCTTGAAACACTGCCAATTAACTCTTATTGATTATATCTATGCCCATTGGTATTACCTTCACCAAATAAGGTCTTAAAAACATTTTAATATTCCTTATTTTCACCTTAGGATATCAAGGTCACTTTAAATTCAAAACCTATAGATGATAATGGAGAAACTTAGTGCTCAAATGGGCAACTTTGAGGCTTCCAACAACCACCCTCCACTAATCCTCTTGAATCCATATTTTGAAAATATATTATATTTAATAGATTATATAAGTCAAAAAATTATATTTTTCAAATATCCTTATATCCTTGTTATAATATATTCACAAAATGGCCCATACCTCTATTTTCACTCTTTAGGGAAAATGTCCCTAAACTCAGTCATCTGATCTTTGAAGGTGACCTACACTTCCATTTGTTAATTTGACACCTCAATTAGGTATATAATAATAAAAAACACATACCAAGAGTATAAATAAGGTTAAATCACTTATTTTATTTCTTTAAATGACTCTTTAGCTTTATGTGGTACCACTTGTAGGTGGGCATTTGCATGTATATAGGTAGTAAACAAATTTGGGAAGTATGAAATATATATATTTTTATTATAAATTTTATGCCATCACCAAGTGTTAAAATTTAATATTATAATTATAAAACATTGAAACACCTATCAAATATCCCATCTCATCATGATGTCATCAAGGAGAGACTCATGTAGGTGTACTTGAGTTGTATGTAGGCAGTTAATATAATTGGATTATGTGTATAGATGAATGGCATCATGAAAATAATTATATTCATTAAAAATTACTAAAAACATATGTTTTTCCATATGTTGATATTTATACCTATCTCAAAACCTCTATTTTAATGTGATGTCCTCTTTTAAGCACCTACTATAGAGCAAGAAATGATGGCTAGTGACTGGTTTATGTAGTACATAAACTTTTAACCAATATTACATCTTCTTCAAATATTAAAATGAAATCCATTAAGATATTTATGATTTTAAAATGTTGATATATCTTCATTACAACTCCATGAATAAGATAGGTAAGCTTCACACTAATGATTGCCATTGTAATTGGGTAAAGAGTTGACTGTGAGCATGACAAAATTGTAAGTTTGATTAAAGCCTGATGTGATGAAACCAAACATGTAATAGGGAAATAATTATGGAATTTAGACATGGTAAATTCATATTACATTCACATAAGACCTTTTCAAAGAACCAAACATTCTATAAATGAGGAAAACCTTGATAGGGACTTCACATGGTGGCACCTTCCTACAACATGAGATGACTTACCTATCAAAACACTATAAAACATGAAACCAAGAATGGAGAGAATTTTGTGAGAAATAAAAAAATCATCTAGAATCAACATCACCAATTGTATTATATGAAATTTTTCAAATTAGAGAAAAAATTATAGGGTGTAGGAAATAGTGAGCAAAAAAAACATGGTTAACTTGTTAGAGATGATTCATAAAACATATTTGACAAATATTTGAAAAATTATTATGAAAATTAATCTAAGTTTAATATTACCCCCCCAAAGGATTTTAGTCTGAAATCTCTTCTACTAGCCATACCAAGTATGAATCTACTGAGAATTTTTGTGTCTCTAGAAGGGTGAAGGAGTAGAATGGTTTTAGATTAAATTTGGAAATTTCAAATTATGTAAAGCATGGGAATGATTATAAGTAAGATGAAGAGTCATATCAAAACCTTATCCCACTTTTCACACTCCCTTATGGGTTGTATAAGTGCCAAACTCTTCCTTTTTTCAAGAAAATTACTTTCTTCTAAATAACCTATGAATTTTCAGTTAGAAATAGTTACTTAAGACTTTTTATAACACATGGGGCATGACATAACATTTTTAAACCTTCACATTTCCCAAGGAATCTATATAACTCATTTAATGTTCTATATTGACCCCAAAAATGACTCCTAGGACTTAAAATATTATGACCAAGGCTAGATACACATAAAATCACACAAATTTAGCTATGACATACTTCATGACATTATAATAGGGCCATAAAAAATTATAAAGATCTATTTTTTACATATAGGGGTTCAAATTTGACCTGTAGGGTCAAATTTGGTAAACACCATCTTTGTTTAAGTAAGGATTGTTACTAATTTTACATTAATGTTTGATTACCATCCTTTTGACATGTATCTTTGATTTTACTTGGTGAGTTTGCCTTTCAAACTTGGGCTTTACTTGTTTGAATTTTCTAATCTTTAATAGCATTGGATTTTTGGTTACCCTATTTACTCTAAATTTTGACTTGGTAATTTTGTCTAACATAACACTTATCACCCCATCTTGCCAAATTTATGTGTATGTCCCATCATATAACACCAATTATCTTGACTTTCCTACATTTTTTTTAATTTTTTTTTTCTTTATTTTTGCATTCTTGTGGTTATTGAAAGCATTTTTTGTGCCCTCCATAATAAAAATTTCAAGCATAATATACAACCATCCAATGATAAAGGTAAGTCAAGGTACACATATACATTTACTTTTTCAATTATTTCCACTTCAATCATTTAATTTTATTTATTTTTTGCTTTAAATTTTTTATTTTTTTATCCTTAGCATTGTGTGTTATTATGTTCTTTTCTTGAAGCACCACCTCCTATTGCACCTAAGTGACAGGTGATGATATTCAAGTGGGGAATATGTATACACATTATATTTTCACACTTTTATCAAATACCAATGATTTATATATTGTAGGAACCTATTGAGTCTCAATATATTTGAGTGTACACACTAAGGGGTGCACAAGGAAAGGGTGGGAAAACCATTAGTGATTTTTAGGATTATTGTCCCTTATTACCACTTATTACCCATCAAACCAACTCTTAAAACATTCCCCTAAGATATTACTCCTCTTTTTCACACCCCTCTAGTATTTACCATCTTTTATACCCATTTTCCAAACCTAAAACCTATTTTGATAGTTTATAGTACTAGGTTGACTAAGTTGACCTTGTACTCTTATTAGTGAAACTCATTTAGGGTCTAGGTCAGCTCTTGGCCAACATAGCCCATGACCTAGTGAGTTTTTCACAATAATAGTACTAGGTCAACTAGGTTGACCCTATAAAATGAGACTATTGGAATATATTAGGGTTAAATCCACATACATGTATAAGGTAATATTACCATTATTTAAAGAGACATCAAGATTTATTATTCATTTACACTTATTTACAATCTACTCTTCCACTATTCTACTTGAGGAGTCTTAGATTAGGGTTTATACTTAGAGAGTCTATTATTGTGGAGAAATCTTGTATGTTTTATCTTATTTTAGTGATCCTTACAAACCACAAAAATCTATTTCAAAGACACTTTAGCTAAGGGAGAGATTGAGTCTTGATGGGTTCATCTTTCAGGTAAGTATTCTCTAACTTTGCTCCTCACTTTAGTAGATATAAGTAGCATAACTATTGTATTTTGAATAATATTAATCTTCTTCTATATGCATTAAGGGTCTTATACATAGCTTAGTTAGGACTCTCTAATGCATGTTTATTTATTTAATAACCCTCATATTATGCCATAAGTTTTAGTGAAAACTATATTAGAATTTTGCTTTACTTGTTATTAGTATAGTGAATATGAAAAGATAGGAATTAGTTAAGGTTATTGCATGATTTTTCTTGACTAGAGAATTTTGAACCCTCCCTAGTATTATTTTTATGATAAGAGATACCCTAATTGGGTCTAACAGATCCCCATATTGGTCATGTTCTTTATTATCTAATATATCCCCAATTGGAAGTGTAACTATGATCTATCTTCTTTGAGGTAGGATTGATTTATAGATCTGATGCATTTTTATTTGAATATATTGACCACTCCATAATGGATCTTGTCTTTAATATATCTACTAAAATATTATCTATAGAGATAATATGTCCTAGATATTACACTTTCTCTTGTAAAAATGCACATTTAGACAAATTACCATACAACTTTTGTTTTCGAAAATTTTGTAAAACTATCTCTAGATGGTCAAGATGATATTATTCATCCTTATATTATATGAGGATGTCACCCACAAAAACATAAAAAATTGATCGAAATAATCTTTAAACACATTATTCATGAGATTCATAAATGTTATTGGAGTATTTGTCAATTCAAAAGGTAACACTATGAAGTCATAATGCCTATATCAAGTTCTAAACACTATTTTCAGTATATCCTCATCTCTAATCCTTAGCTGATGATACCTTGATCTAAGATTAATCTTATAAAATAATGTTTCCCCTACCATATGATTAAAATTATCATCAACACAAGCTAGTAGATATATATATATATATATATATATATATATATATATATATATTTGTAACCCTATTCAATATTTTTTAATGAATATGTAGGTGAAGAGTAACGTCCTTCTTCTTTATCAAGACTACTGGTGCACCCCATGGTGACATAGTTGGTATAATTAAACCTTTTAATAACAGCTCTTGAATTTGAGCCTTAAACTCAACCAAATTGGTGTTTGTCATCTTGTATCATACCTTAAACTATAATTTTGATCTAGGTATGATATCAATCGATAAATCAAACTCATTTTTGGGTGGAAGTCCTGGTAATTCCTATATAAACACATCATGAAAATTCCTAAGAAAATGATAATTTTCAATGGATGTCTCCTTATATTATTCCATCTCATTTATATTAATAATAAATTATTGACACCCTTTCTTCTAAGCCTTCTTGAGTTGCATTATATAAATCTACCTAAGCTTCAAATCTTTTTTGTCACCCTATATTTTTGTCTAATTTACAAAATAATCTTTACACTCAGCCTTCTTCAAATAACAATCAACTTTGGCTTTATTATTTAAAAGGATATTGACTCCTATTATCACACAATATAATTCTAATAGTGTTTCATAAATATCCACTACTATTATGAATTATTCTAACATGATCTCAGCTTTGACTAAACACTTATCAACTTTGACCTTTAACACATTCCCATAGTATATTGACCATGTATTTTCCATAACTCCATCTTTTATAGACAACTTATTAATCATTATAGGAGTAATAAAACATTATATAACCCCCATGTAAATCAAAATAGAAACTAGATGATCAAATAAAACACTTTACAGCTATATGGGTGAAGATTGGAATTTAACTTGATGATTTTCAATTACTACATGAATCCATTACTAAAAAGTTCCATGTTGTGGTGCATAACCTTTTTATTTTTTTAATTATCCTAGGTACACTCATGATAAAAATGGTCACCTCCATAAATGAAGCAACCTATAAGTGGTCCTTTCCTATCAAACTATTGCTTTCCTTGAAACCACCCTTAAAACCATTGCCAAATTTCATCTTAACTAAGCCAATTTTGTCTTGAGGTGACTCTTGGAGTCTCCACTCTAATTTTAGTTCTTATTTTTGAAATTTGGTTTAGAAATTTCAAAATATTTATTAAACTTATCTCTTAATCCTATTTTTATCCCTTCTCAAATACCTAATACATGGTATATGGCCCATGCATATCCACCTCACAAATAATTTGGGGTTTTAATCCCATGATGAACTTCATAATTTTCAAACCTCTCATTTGCCTAATAATGAGGCACATACTTCATAAGTTTGGTGAACTAATCTTAATATTCATTCATCAATAGGTATCCTTGCTTAAGATTCTAAAAATTTGTAAGCTATTAATCAAAGTATAACTATGGAAGCCACCATGATCTAAACAATGTCATGAATTGATCCAATATGTTGGTGGTAGAGTTAAGATTCATTTCTAACTTTTTTTTAGCCTACCACATTATTGCTTCACTAGCTAACTGGTAATATCCCCAAATTACTTTTATGACTTAATAGTAGTTTTGAATCTCAAAATACTTCTCCATATTTATCAACCACACTTCATCTCCATCCCCCAAAATAGTTCTATCAAACTTGGGTGGATTACTCTTTTTCATATCCATACCTAGTTATGCATCTACATAAGCTCTCACATCCTAATACACTTATTGATGCCTCTACTCTTGAATAATTTCCTTCTCATCAAGATTCTCTTCAGGTCTATTTTTATGGTCTTCCTCTTCATGGCCATGAATTTCTTATTCTATGACTATAATTTAGCCTTTAGCTTCGTTCATGGCTATGATAATTTGATCCAATTTTTGTACTTTCTCACTAACAAATTGATTAGGATCAAATGGAGGGTTATTTTTATTATCATTGAAATGACCCTCACTAGATACTCTACCTCACACAATTCTCCTTTCTATTTAATATAAGGACGAGAACACATTAGTCAACTCATTAATTCTTAGAGTTTAAGCCTCAGCTCTAATACCATAATGGAATAACCCCACTAAGTTCTAATAAAATAGATTAATTTTTTAAAATTAATTACACATTCATACTATAGATTTCATAACATGAAATTTAACTAGTGATCCATAATTAAATAAGTTAACCATAAATAGACATGTGGCAATCCTTTTAACTAAATATCACCATGATAATGATTAATCAAAATAAGTACAATGTCAATGAACTCAATTAAATTTCTTTTATCCAAAAGGTAATTACACCATTTCAACCATGGATGATATAATATTTTAGCCATTGATGTAAATGTATAGATGAATAAATGATACAATTTCAGCAAGAATAGTGTCACAATAATAAATAATGCAAGATACAAAGCCCCATAAAGCATAAGTATCAATAAAATGAAGTATTCTATGGTAATATCAAGTGTATTCTCTAGTGAAGTAATATTTTAGGGAGAGAGAGCATCATCTAAGGGGTTTACACACCAACCATGGATCATTGATCCTATACATAATATCACAACTAGGGAATGGTCCTCCCTTCATGTATGGGTAGATAGTGACGGTGTGCCAATGTAAAGAGACAAGCTAATACTTATTTATTATAAGATAACTAATACATGATGTTTACCATAAATAAAATATGTTATAACATGTTATTTCATAAACATGTAAACTATATCAAACACATGAAATGATAATTACTTTGGACAATGTTTTCAAATAGTTATTGATCTCTAAGATCAGTCAAATTCATACAAACCACTTTGTTAGATTACCCTCATCTTGAATTGATGATGCTAACTAAGCTAATTAATTTTGTATCACTACTTATTTAGTGACAAAAATGCAAAATTTTGTTAAATATAACATAATACATAAACTAGATTCAATTAAACTATTTCCTATTAGCAGACATAAACTATATTAAGTATAAAAATAATCAAATACATACATTTATTTCATCAAATGTAGTGTAATTAATATCAAATAATATTATTTATTACATAAATAATAAATAGAAACAAGTATAGTCCTCAATAGAACATACCATCTGGGTATAGTTCATACTTAGTCTATAAGTTACTCAATCTCAAAAGTAATTCAAATGTAGTACCATCTATGACAAACAACATTTATCACAAATTATTTCCTTGTACATATTTATCAAATAAAAATAATCTAGCCATAAATAATTTCAAGGATAAAATACCTTGTGTTTAAGGCCTTACCTCACATTGAACAATAATCTAAATTCCATATTAACTTGTATATTTCATGAGTTGTATGCATATATTCATGGTATACTACAACATAGATATATAAATCAATTAATAATCATAAATATATACCATATTTATAATCACACATCTCATTCATACAAATATATACTACATATGTATATGTACATATTTTATCCTTTGACATTATACATATATAGAAATATTGTACTACCATAAACTAAGAGTATATTCATTATACTCTAAGTATTAAACTATTGCACATAACCTTAGATTATAATGTATACTATAGTTATACATTCTATATTCAAATTTTCATCATGAACTTCATATAGTCTAAGCAAAACTAATTATAAGTGAACCTAATACCTACTATATAAATTGCATAGCTAAATCATATATAAATATTTCTATTCACACAATCCCAATGTTATCTTTTCATTTATACTAGCTTGTAAGACATATTACATCATAAATTGAAACTATTCAAAATCCATTCACCATCATTCCCCCATAAATATCGGTTTATTTAAAATAGGCTTATAATTACATGATTTTTTACAAATAAAATTACCAAGCTACAAGGTGCATGTTCAAAACACTTCCATAGTCTTAATTGATCTCTCATCCCCTTAAATGTTTAATAATTTACATATGTATATACCTATACACTAGTATGCATATATCAACCCCAATTTTGTTTTACTTTCAAAATGATTTAATTTCATAGTCATAACTAATCTTGACCTAATATATCAAATATAAGACCTAATAATCCTTCCTTAAAGGGTTTTGAAAATAGTTATCACATAGTCCACTATATACACTAAAAGTTGATAGTAGGATTATAAATCTCATGGCTATACTTGTATTTTATTTTTATAAAAACACATATAATTTCAATACCATTCCATCCATGCAACAAAATTACACATTCCTTTTTATATGAGTGTAATGTTTTGAAAACAAATATATACAATCCACTTTATATGAGATAAGGGTTTCAAAAACAAATATACACAATTTATTTTATATGTAATAAAACTTGATTTTAGTAATCATAATTTTATTTCTTGATCTTTAAAGTAATCACACCAAATTTAAAGCATATTATTCCCATAATAACTTCACATAGTCCTAGCAAACAAACATTAATGGTTTCAAGGATAAAGATTAAATTTTGTGGATGGCCAATCCATCCACATGGATAAGTATTTATGTACAAATATATATAGCAATGAAATTACCTAGAAACTTTTATAAGACAAACATACATGGAACTTCATGTGCTCAAAGAACCAAGAAATGGAATTACAACACCAACCTTATTGTAGCTTCCAATTTTATACTTTTGCTCCAGAATAATTATCCACTCCTTATCTCTACTTACCATTCCTCTTCCTTATGATGTCATTCCTCCTAATTCCCTTCTAGCTCCTTATTTTCATTCCTTCTGAGATGTTTCCCCCCTTATTGGCCAAGAATTTCCTCTCATTCAATGCATGAAATTGAATCTAATAGGACTTGCAGTCTCTATTAATTTACACCATGTAAAAACCTTAATATCTATAAATCAATTTTCTAAATCATTTTTAACTCAATTGATAGCCAAAAAATCCCTAATTATCTTGAGTGTTCCCAAAAAAAACTAATTAATCATTATTTTGATCCTTAAATATTTGCATGCTTATTGACTCGTTATTTACTCGTCCATCAACTTTACGAAATTCCATTAACACTATCATTTGCAGTCATGTCGATAAACCAACAATTTTAAAAAATCATAAGATTAATGCTAATTTATTTGATCCTATAAATAATGTTAGATCCATAAGATTTCAAAAATAACTATTTACATAAATTAATAAGGGTTATTAAACATTATGACTAGGAATGACAATGTGACATGTATTAAAATAAAAGTCGTAGACTATAATATGTTATAACCTTAATCAAACACAATGATGTTTTGTTTAACATTACCTTTACATAGGCTATTAATAATTCCTTTGAATACCTCTTATACATATTAAATCTAAATTAAAATAATGAGTTTTATCAAATATCATTTAAACAAGCCAATAAATTAAGATATTTAAAGATCTTCTAGTAAATCCATAGATAGTAGTAACTACAACATCTCAATAAGTATACAATAACATAATCATAAAAAAAATTACCTATGTAATGCAATCATAAATGAAATCATGTAATAATATTGACATAGGCATCAAACTATAACAAAATCACAATAGAAGTTTACTAACAATCATCTAATTCTAGATAATGTAAAACACATACTACAACTATCAGACGCCAAACAATAATGACAAATCATGTTATTATAATGTGGTTTGTGCATAGGTATCTAGATTTTATTTTGTCACCCCCCATAATCTCCAGTTATGCCACCCTCTCTAATGATGTTCTCCCTCCATCACACTCTGAGGGATGGACCTATCCTACATCCACCTCATAATAATGAGTGTAGTTAGCGTGAAACATAATTATATCCATTAAATACTGCTACATAAACTAAAACCATGATCATAATGTAAAGTATATAAAATTACAACTAACTCGTAGCAATTTAATCATATAATATAAGCAACATATAATTGTACCATAAATAACATATGACATAAAGTTTAATTAAATAATAATCAATCAGCTAACAATCATAATGATCTATGGGTCAAATAATTTATTCAACTTAGAGAGGAATTAGAATGTAATGAAATGAGACCCATAAATCAAAACAAGAACAAATTTATAATTAGGATAATTAATCTTTCCAAATTATATAATTCTCTGCATTATATCATGCAAGGTGTAAGTCATCACAATCTAACAATAATTATCCATGAAAATAAACACCTCTTCAATATGAACATCTATGCTTAGGCATAACAAATCCATAACATGTCATTAAAATTACACTAACTTTAAATCAATGAGATGTTATCCCGTATAATTCTTACCATATGACAATCATATATTCAACTACAAAACCTAATTAAAATTATTATAATTTTATTGTAAATAGAATACAAACAACGTTAAATAGTCATCTTATCATTTCATGTTATCATCTTGAATTAGATTAAATTTTAAAATTAAACTTTTTCTTGTATCAACCAATATATTTCATTTAACATTAAAATATTATTAATCTATGAAAAATGTCCCTTGCTTTCAAAATTCAACTATAGTCAAGGAAAGGTATTATTAATATATCGAGTTCAAAAAAAGATTCATGAGTTTACCTAAATATTCATCAATAAATTTATTATATATATATATATATATATATATATATATATATATATATATATATATGTATGTATGTATGTATGTATGTATATATATATCTATATATGTATATATATATATATATATATATACATATGTATATATATATATATATATATATATATATATACATACATACATACATATATATATATATATATATATATATATATACATACATACATATATATATATATATATATATATATATATATATATATATATACATACATACATACATACATATATATATATATATATATATATATATATATATATATATATATATATATATATATATATATCACAATAATCCTATACAATTTAAATAGTTTATCCATATAAATCATAATTAAATGTGTAGAAATAGGTTTATAATAAATGCACTTGAAATAAGTAAGAGCTTTAAAATTTTATAAACATAGTACACATTCTAAAAATAATTATAAATATGTCAAATAAGATTGTAATCAATTCTATAAAGGATCTAACACATTATTGAATGTTTTCATAACTTGAAATTTTGGGGTGGAACATTGCGATTAAGACCATAACCCTTTTATTTAGATAACTACAACATCCTTATCTAAATATTCCTAAAATTTTACCTTAAGTAAATTAAAGTTATATTTTGAGGTTTAGGTCACCTTTTCTCCAAAGGAAGCATAACATACAATAAACAAGATAACTACCAACAACATTGGAATCGCATTAACACAAACCTTAACTTTGAATGCATAAACTAATATTATACATGGTATGATATTAATGAATTAAATCAACCCTATAAATTTTATAGTAGTTTAAATGATTCTATAACTAAAAACACACAATAATAATTTATATCCATATTAGTTCATATATTTAAAAAAAAGTTTAGATTGATTTATAATAGGCACAAGCTTATTTCAGACATCATAATCGAAGGAAGCAACCCCTTGATTGTAGTCTTGTGTTTAACATGCAGTCATATGTATACAAATATAAACATTTACATTCCTATACAAATGTATATAATGAAATAAATTTACCCTATACACATTAGTATAAAAAATTTAGACATTCACATTTCGATATAATTATATACAAAATGAAAAATTCTCAAGTGGATAAATATAATATTAAATGAATGATACTAAAAAAACAAAAGCAAATAGATTTAAAGGAGAGTAATTTATTGATAAAATGATGATTTTTTAATAAAAATTTCTCCAATTTCCTTTATCATATGCTCCATAATGAGTGTTTTTAAACTTTAATTCCCTTATAATGTAATTCTATGTAGTTAGGGGCAATGACTAAGGAGTGATTACTAAAAAATCCTAGTGGTGATAATGTCAGGGTTTCCTCAATAATTCTTTACCATAGTTAATGAATATAATAATAATGGCATCTAATCAAATCTAGATTAATCCTTGACCATGACATGCCCTATTTTCCTAAGTTTTACCTTGTCATGGTTAGCTGTGAGCATGTTCTCAACATAAACAAAGATTATTTCTCATTATCATGACTTGACCTAATTAGGCCATGATTGATTTTAGACAATACAAATGATTTTTCCACTAAACTTTTACAAGGTTTGTAACATATAAAATAATCAAAATCATTACAATGACCTAAAAAAATGTATCAACAAACCAATAATCACAAATATTACCATAAATTAATCTTTACATGAGCCAAAACCAATGATCTACTAGATTATGCCAAAGCTCTAATTGATTATTTACATATAACATTACACTTAGTATAAACACTCTAAAAATGAACGAATACATTATTGATTTTAAATAATTATTTCTTAAAGAATATTAACCAAGCCAAAACCACAAGTACTGAGTTGTAAAAATTTGATAAGGCTAATATGTTATTCTAAATAACATAATAATAAGAAGATGATTTCATATTAGCAACATAATGAAATTTCTTCACAATTGGATTACACCAATGACATCCACTGAAACTGAAAATATCACATTCAAGAAAAATATGGGTAAAAATTACATTAATTTAGTTTAACATTGTTCAATTCTCTTACATACTGGAACAAAAAAGATCAATGATATAAGGCTTTATGATGACTATCAACAAAATGTTTACATCTACTTATGACACTAAAATTATCCTATAAATTCAAATGAAATTAAAATTATCGAAAGTGACACTTTCCTAATAATTTGGAAATGCATTCCATTATACATTCACATGCAATATAACTTTATAAAAACTTCTTATTTATGTGCTAAAATTCACATGATAACTAATTCTAGACAAACTAGATTTGAAATATTAGGGAATATAAAATCCTCATACCCTTACAAAGGACATGTCCCATTACATTTAGAAATAAATAGTAGATAGTTGGTCCTTAAGAAAAACTTTTTGTCTTAAAATTATTGTTAATACTATGCAATAAATAGTTGTTTATAAATTTTTTCCATTGTGCAATAATGTTTGAAACTAGTAGCACTGAAAATAGGGATTTTTATAGATACTTTCATTTTGTGCAAAAAAAGTCCATTACCTAGACATTAAAAAATATTTTAGCATGTCATAATTACTCAGTGGAGATAAAATTTTCAATGATAATCCTAGCTTAATTCCACACCCTTAAAATAATTATGATATTCTTAGAATTAAAATACATCGAATATTAGCTCAAATATGCCAAATGTACCATAATATCCTTGATTATTTTTGTTAAATTTCATCCATGGGTTAGGGAAACATCCCACAATAACTGTAATAGATATAAGATAAGCCATCAAATACCTTTACATGAAACCCCAAGATTTTTCATCATGGTTTCCATTACATTATGATATAATGATGGTCTAGGGAAACTAATCCTAACTTCAGTTTTCATCCATATAAGGTCATTTACCCATATTCTCACACGTCTTGAAGAGGGTCCTTATAATTTTCATATTTCCCAATTAGGAATTCTTATGGATCCTTCTAATTATATTACCAACACAAAATATTTATCATGATTAAATGAAATCAAAATACATTTATACAAAATATTAATATTTATACATAAAGTATATTACCTTCCTTAAAATATGTTTTTAGTTACCAGTGGAAACCAATACTTTTTATTCATCACTTACCTAAATTTCAACAAGTAGGACCTTATCAATCCTACACAAGAGTACAATATAAGGGACTAAGTTGTGATTTGTCAAACACTCATCTCAAATATTATTGAAACTTAGTTTCTAATGGTGAAATGACATTGATAATTTATTAGGCTAATATTATGACAAAATAGTAAAAATAGTATTATTGTCTCTTAAACTAATAATTTTACCTAGATAAACATTAATGCATTTGTACCAAGATAAAGAAAAAGTTGCAACAAAAACCTTGACATAAAAGTGTTACACAAACAACACTTGATTTCTACAAAAATTCAATCCAATAAGGAAATAATCATACTCAATTTATGAAAGATAAGTAATGCCTACCCCTCTCAAGTTATTAGATACAAGTTTCCATATCAACCAATATATTTGAGGTTAGATATACTCAAAGGAAACAATTTTAAACTATGAAATTACACATTCATTTCATTGAAATGGTAAGAAAATAAGATTACACAAGTAATAATTTATACCAAAAAAATAATTCTATAACTCATTTATGGTACAAATAATGATTAGTTAATCTAGTGGTGAAATAAAATATAACAATTCCATGAACAAATTCATATCCTTTTATCACTGTGAGGGGATTTTCATGTTCCAATTTTTATCATGCATTCAAGGAATGACACCAATATGCATAACCAACCATTAATCATAGTGGTTGTTTTGATTTGGTTAAGTGAAATGGATATATAAATACCTATAATTTGTGAAACTTCATTCCCATACTAATTCCTATAGTTTTTCATCAGTATAAGGGTGATAATGATGGGAAAAAATATCAAAAGGATTATTCAAATTATTATGGGAATCATGTTGAATGTTTAGCAATGATGTGATGAAAAAAATCCTTAATATGAGATAAATATTACCTAAGGATCCATGGTATAGCAATATATTGTTCCAAGATGAGGTTGTTCCAATAGAGTAAAAGTTATCCTTCCTCCTAGACCATTAGATAATAAAAACCTTTCATACCATACGAAGACATGAATCATGAATATTTTCATAGGAAATGACCCCTGAGCTTAAATTAGTTGTCATAAAATTAGAGTGTTGTAGTGCTATAAAATATATTGAAAACAACATGGTATTTTATGCCATAATTAGAGAAAAGAAGAAAACATGCATACATATACTTAATATTTATTTGGTAATAGTAGGTCCTCATTATTTATTATAGTCTTGTATAGGAGAAACAAAATAGACCATGGAATTCCTAATTTAGGTATCACATAACTTATACCCTGCTAGTAATTTATGCCTTTGGGGCCATGTTCATCAAAATTAAGCTTATAGTCTCTAAAATTACTCTATAAATCATGATGGTTGGTAGATACCATCATCCAAAATGATATGACTAGATTCAACCTTATGGATCTCCAATACATCATCACCTCTTCCATAGAAAAGGTTATTTTTGTATTGACTAAATTGATATTAGGTAAAAATAAACATTCATGGCTAATGGATTAAATGATTTAAAATATTCATAGTAAGAGCTCTCCAAGCTTCATTTACTTATCTAAGTTAACAAAATTCACCAAAATTGGCTTTCTAAGCTTCATTCATTCCCTAGACCTTTGAAAGAACATCATTCCAAGTACCTTATGATGACACACCCATACAATTCATAAATAAGTAATGGTTACCTACCTTTGATTATAATAATGACATTGTATTCACATGACTCATATTGACATACTGATACAAGCCAAATGTAGACAAGTGATTCCTGCCCTGATGTAATATTTGATTTTAATAAGGGTTGAATCAACCAAGGCTATGGGTTAAGATCATAAGATGGACAAAGAATTTTTATATATTTCTCTAAATCACTTGGTCCCTCAGAATGTTTATGTCTTTGAGCACCTCAAAGTTATGTAATATAATATTTTCCCATTTGGTAATGGAAAGGTAGAAAGTCTATTGTAGATACAACATGGCTTAACTACAAAATTGATCTGAGCTTACCTTAACCATGAAGTCAAGGTCATTTAACATCTTATAAAAGATATATTTAGAGTTGAAGCTCTGATAAAACTATCTAACTACCCAATAATCATATTAAAAAATTATAGGCCTTCAAGGGTAATAATAATCATATATCTACATTAAATTGTATATGCACATGTAATCGTCTAAAAGTGTATTTAGATGCCAAGAGTGTTTGTTGAGACATCCTATTCCTTAATTATCCCTAGATCCTTTATCACACTTCTCTAGCCATTGTGTAGACCACATACATCTCCAGTTAACTCACACATAGTCCCAAAATTGCATTCCTATATCCTAACCCATTGTGCCCAACATCCTACAAGATAGACACTAGCACCACATTATGGACACTAGAGCCACATGACACTAGTGTCCCCAACTTGGTTCTAGTTTACGTTGAAATAAATCTCCAAAATAGATATATTTTCAAATGTATTACCATCCAAAGGTATTATTAAGAACATTTTATTATTTTTATAAGCTACAAATCATTATAAGTATAAGATTATCAGACCTCTAATCCCTAGATGTAAAATAGATGCAAAAATCCTATTCAAATAAGAAACAAGGTGAGAAAAATCAAGGTTATTAATCCCTAATATTCCCTACTTATGAATACTACCATATACAACTAACCTTAACTTAGATTTCAAAGATTTACAATATAAAGTACATTCAAGGCATTCAAGACCACTATCATCCTAGCATTCACTTATACTTGCATAAAGTACTAGGTGGCAGAACTACATCAGGCTTGATCCATCCTTAGAGTATTGGTATATAGGAAATTTTTTATCTCATGCCATAATTTTAAATATGATTAGGTTTTTCATACTAAACTAGATATTCTAGGCACAATACAAAGTTATATATTTCATGCACACAAGAACATAAATTAGAAACATAGGTGCAGGTAGTCCCAAAAAATAGGAAAATTCTTACAAAGAGGACACTAGTACTATTTTTAGGATATTATATCCACATGACACTACTATCTACTGCAGAATTTGACTCATGGACCCTATTGACACCACTTAAACTTGTACATAACCCACTTTTTAGTACCCATATCTTCTATGATAGTTGTTTTCTAGATAAGTCTCTATCTGCACATATTTATTTCTATTTTTTGAAATTCAAATAAAGTCAAAATATATGACAAATTAGTGGTTATTTACTTCATATTATTTTAATTATTTATACATCTCAACCCTTTGATCTAACTTAAGATTTACACATAGTAAAACCTTAAAAGGTTAAAACATTTGGTGAACCTAACTTACTTCAAATATTGATTCAAACACTAGTTTTATTTTTCCATTTTTTTCAATACATTAGGGTTACATGCTTATATTTTTTTGATTTTTTGGCATAACCTAGATCATTAATCTAATATCATATTAGGTTTTCAATTTATTTAAATAAAATTTAATTTTTTTCAAATCAACCCTGATTCAAAATCCTAACCCTAGATAACCCTAGGATTTACATTTACAAAACTCAAATTTTAGATCCATATATCTTCTAATATTTATTTCATATAATCATGATCATAATTATAGAATAAATTAATCACTTTTTATTGTAAGGTCTATTACTTTCATTTTCATGCTTCTTCCCTTTAATTTGGAATGAAATTAGAAAAAGCACAAACACATGTATATATGATGATTTATATCAATTTTAATATATGTCATATCTTATATCATGTTATAATTATCCTATGTGGAATTATATTAACAATCAAACCCATACATGCACAAAGGATTTAGCACATAATCTGACAACTATGTTTCAAGTTTCAATGCCATATATTATAGACATGAAGGAATATCCTTATCCTCCTCATCTCCATGAGGGTGATAGATACTTTACCTCTAACCATGTCCACACTATCATCCACCATGAGATGAATAAGCCTATACCAATGTCACTAATCCCCACACTTAACTTATTGACACCTCTTCCCTATAGGGTGTGTGCCTATAAGTTCAACCATAAATAGCTAAGGTTTTCACTTGTGATACTCTATGTTATCAAATTATCAATATGAGAAATATAATGGAAAGTTTACTAAATTAGAATCAACTATTACATGAAAATATGATGAAATTTAAAAATTAATTTAGAATACAAATGCCTCCAAGGAAAAATAGTGTACATCATGTATATTGATCTTCACCTAGTCAATTAATGACAACCAATGTTAAATATCCAAATCATAAATCACAACAAAGTACATATACAACTAGTGATTCAAAAAAAATTAAAATATTAAATAACATTTCAAAGTAATAAGTGAAATAATTAAACCTAAGTTGATCAACCTACTCCCTCTAGACCCAATGAGGAGATCCAATTTTTTTTTTCATTTCATAGAATACATGGGTACCACATTGATTCATGTTTAACATTGAAAAGGAAAATACCATAAATAATGGAAATAACTAAATCACATAGTGACACTTCATCCACACAACATAAAACAACACATATACTAATTAAAAAAGGGTCAAATTTAGAAAAATAACAAGCACAAATAAATCAAGCAAATATACCACTCTAAAATGAGGCTCAATGTTTAATATGGTATAATTTTGGTCATAAATATCTAAAATAGTTTTATTATCATGGTCAAACTTTGGGAAAATAATCCTAAGGCATCACTTATCCTATTCTAGCAATTGATAATATTGGCCAATAGGGTTTGGGATTTATTAAACATCTTAAGATACATCAATCTTAGATACAGCTTATGAAGGCAAAACATCCTAAGATACATCAATCATAGATATAATTTATGAAGTAAAAATATCTATATACATAGGGAATGTTATAGAAAGAATGAGATCTTAAGTTTCAAAGTCAAAATCATGTTAATCAAACAAGCATTCTAAAATAAGGCTTTCTATTAAAAAATGCTCCATACCACCATATGTATACAACAAGGATAGTTTAAAAGGTAAAAATCATAATTAATATTCCAAAGCACAATTCAAAAAATTCAACTCGATAGTATGAGACAATTATTGCTATGTATTGTCATTGATGTCAAATGTAATGACAAAGTGATGATGTCATGATGATGATGAGTTTGAGCTTGAATTTGTGTAAGGTAGGATTTGGATGAATATAATATAATTTAAATATTATTTGAGGCTTATCATATTTTATCTATCATGTTTATGTGGTTTTAGGTCAAGGAGAGAAGACAAGCTTATGAATAATGTGTTGGCATAGGCTTGGTAGCCTAGTATGTAAGCATGGATCTTAATTATATGATTGGATAGGAAGGTGATGGATGTTATAAATGATTATATCATGATACATAGGTCCTATGGGGTTTCAATAGTTCTTAAAATACTTACGGGAATGTATGGTGTTCATCTAGTTCTTCACTATGTTCATCTAGGCATAGTTGGTTCTATGGTAGGAAACTCTAAGTAGGCATATTAATGAAATTATATTTCACATTGATGCAATTATATTTCACACATGTGAAGGTTAAAATATAATATTTATATATTTATGGATTCCTCTATGAAAGGTGATCATGTGGTTCAAATTTTAGGCCATGAGGTTGAGCGGAGTAAAAGTTATTAAGGTGTAAAGCTGGCTTCTTAGATAGAAGTTCACTAAGTTCCCATACTTAGCTAGTTTTGAAAAAGGAGATCTAAAAGTTTGAATTTAATCACATCATAGATCTACAATATGAAATTAATATTAATAGATAAGGATATAATGGTGAGTATTATACTTATTAGAGATCTAACAATGAGTGTGAAACCTATTAGATAGAGATCAATGATGAGTGGGTGTTCATACATACAAATCAATGATGTGGGACAAGTCAAAGAGTAAAAAAATCACATGGGACTACCAAATGGTAAAAGTGCATGGACTGATATAAATTTTTTAATAAGTCACATGAGGGTACCCAGTGTCATAATCATAAGAGTTTTGATCAATATTTAACAATGAGCATTACAAAATAAAGCCTAAGATACTCTCAAATAATATTTATGGAGCACATTTGTTCCAAATTGTTAGGAATTAGTAAGATGATAATTTTTTTTGAATGTTCAATAGTGAGAAAAGGTAAATATTGAAATACTTCTAATAATTTGATGGAGAACATTTATTCTAAATTGTCAAGAATCAGTAAAATGATGACAAGTGATCAATGTTTAATAGTAAGAAAAGGTAAAGACCATGATATTTACAAAGGATGTATTATCAAAAGGCTTAAAAGTTGACTACATGTTTTTTATTGGTGATCATATGTATAGAATGATGTTTAGGCTAATTATTCTATAGAAAAAGGGTGTTGTGATGGATGTTGTCACTTAAGGAGGACCTATAGATTGTGTGGCATGGATATGTGTATTGTTAAAGTGTTATTTTGTTATTAATTTAATCAAATAAGTGTCAAAGAGATGGATGGGTCTCCATGAGACTTATAAGGGATAATGAAGCCTACTTAAAAGGAATAGCTACTTAATTATGACCCATTGGTGCTATGGACAAACTATGATAGAATATTTAAGGGTTAAGGTATGTCTATTAGATGACCAAGAAGTTGATTTTCATGAAGGCTCTATAAATTGTGAAATCAAAGATGATTATTTCTAGGTTGTAGGTATAGCAAGAGTATAAATTTGAGAGGCAAAGGAAAATAAGGGTACATAGTGGATGGATACAATAATAGAATAGGTTAATGAGTATGTGTATGACCCATAGGTCATATTTTTAATGTAAAAAATAGTGTTCTTATAGGTTTGACTACTTGTGAAAGATAGGCACATGTGAGTGTTATGGAGTGAAAGATAGAAGTAATGGAGTGTACCCAATAAATGGGATATAGAGTAGAATAGGTTGATGATTGTTGTATGACTTATAGGTCATATATATGATGTAATAAATAGTTTTCTTATAGGTTTGAATATTTGAAGATTGAGGATGAGTGAAGAGGTGTAGATTGATCCAAAATGATGTTTTCAATGCCTTGAGTGTGAGTGAAAGATATAGGTTTTATGTGTAATCTTGGTTGTTGATTTGAGAGGTAGATTAGAGTGTGGACTATGTGTATGACCATGTAGTCATGTTATTTAGATTGTGATAGAGTTGTTTCTTAGAAGTGTAGAGTGATCCAAAATGTGTTTTTGGATATTTGTCACTATATGAATAAGTGAAAGGGGATAATATACATTATATCTCCATTATATTGGAGGGTAATCAATTTTCATGAGATGTTCATATCATAGGTGTTGGGAGGGTGCTTAACATCTAGGTCAGAAGGACTTGACCATCCTAGGGGTGTGTGCTCCTTGTGAAGTAGGTGTTTCACTAAATTTAGGTGATAAGGAATTGACCATCCTAGGGGTAGGTGTTATTTGTGAATCAAGTGTTTCAATAAATCCAAGTCAAAAGGACTTGACCTTCCTAGGGGTAGGTTCTCCTTATGGAATGGGTGTTCCACTAAATTTTCATGTTTTTAATACCTTATAAGACAAGTAGTCTATGTATTTGTATGACTGAGAGTGGTTTTTATTCCCTATGAGGGTTTCCAACATTTGATGTTGTGTTATGATGATCTTTTATTATTAATATTTTATATGTGTTCTCCTTACTTTGATGGTAATATAGTTATATTTGCTTGTCATGTTGTTTCATGAATGTCAATGAATGAATGAAAAGTGATTAGAAAATGAAATATTGGTTTACTGATTTTCCCCCACTCTTAGTCATCTTATACCTCTAATAATTAGTATCAGAGTAGGTCCTTTATAGGAATCTTAATAGCTTGAGGGAAATCCTAAGTAGCACAAGATGGATATGCAATTGAAGAAAGAGAATTAACAGTGGAAGGCTATGATCAAGAAACTTGAATAGAAGATATGTAATCTGAAGAAATATGCCAAAGAGGATGATAAATTTATCAATGATCTCAAGGTTCAACTACAATATGCCAAGGCAAGTTTTAGTTTAAAAGAGGAAAATTGTTCAAAATAAAAGGAAATCATGTATGATGAAGAAGTTTCCCATGATATTGGAGAAGTGTTCTATGACAATGAGGAAGAAGAAGAAAATCTAGGAGATGAGCTCATAAAGAATAATCATAAGATGAGGTGTGTCATAAAAGGTATTCAAGCTCAAATAAGTTATTTTAAGGGAAGTTTGTTAGGCAAGAATAAGAAAGATGAGAAGAAGTATCAATATTTTATCAAGTCTCTTTAAGAGAAAACATGTATATTAAAGGATGACATGGATAAAGAATCCAAGTAGGATAAGGATGTCATCAAAGATCTTAGAATTCAATTAGAGGTTTCAAATGGTATCCTAAAATCAAGAGAATAAGAGTGTAGATATCTCAAGACTCAACTAGAAGAATCCAATACCAAGGTGAGTTCAAAGAAAGGTGAGCATGATGAGTTAAATACTAATATTTATTCCTTGAGTGTAAATCATGAATAAATCATTGACAAGTTGGACAAGATGGAAAAGGAATATATAAAGCCTAAGTAGGCTAAGAAGAATGTAGGCTTTGAAAATAATGTAATAAGGTATATTAGACAACTAAACACTTTAAGTTATCCTATATTATTTCATGTCATTATTATACATGTGATAAGTATGGTTATAGAGCTAAGGACTATTGAAGGAAGTCAGTCAAGTATGGACATTTATGGAACTATGATACAAGGAGTTTTTGGCCAAAGATTGATCATACTTCAAATCTATCAAAAGGTATGAATGATGTTATTTGTTTAATTTGTGGTAACAAAGGTTATATTTATAGACTATTTCCTATTAAATTTGATAATTGATTAAGTCATATGAAGAAGGAAGAGACTCCTAAAAAGCATATAAAAATTCAAAACATGATGTGGAGACCTAAGGTAGTGAATGTTGGTCCTATTGAGTTAAAAATCAAACTTCTAACACTTTTGAAAAGGAATCAGTCTTGGAGATGTCTCAAGATGCTAAGAAAGCTTGATATTAGTCCAAATGGATAAGAAGGAGGATGATCCAAGAATCAAGTTAGTAATACCATTAAAGGCCAAGGAGAATATGAAATAAGGATCTCAATCTAATGGTTCATTTGTTGTATTTGAATTTGTAGGTAAGAAGGAGATTCATGATTGTCAAGAGTTATTTTTGTCTATTTTTAAAGATGAGAAGGTGTTAGTTGAATATATATGACAAGAACCTATGTTTTATTCATGCATTATCAAGGAAGCCAAATAAGAGATGGATGTCAAGCAAGTTATTTTAATCAAGAAAAGGATGAATAAGAAGAAGGTTCTTTAGTCATATGATGAGGATTGGTATGATCCTTTTTTCTAGGTCGTTGTGAAGTAAAGATGTCTTTGTTGTGCTTCATGAAGACATTTATTAGTTTAAAGAATCATGTGGTCTTGTAAGGGTGTTCTCTTTCTACAAAGTTAGATTGAAGGTTTCCTGGTGGTAAAGGAGGATTTTTTAGTTGGAAAGATGATCATTTTGAATAAAAATCTCTATTGACTTTATTCTAGCATGCTCCAGGTGGTTTTATGGTTTGAAGGTATGTTGAAGTCAAATTAGAGATTTTTGATTGCTTTAACTTTTATTATTTTTGGCTTAAGGATAAGTGGGTATAAAATGGGTTATAGGATGTATGGGTTAAAAAAATTATGGAGTCTCAAATCTTGGTCCAAAATTTTGTGATGGTTGTTTCCAGGTGTGTAATAAGTTTCATAGGTGAGCATTAACCAGAAGAAGGTTTGTTTACCTTATTTATTTTAAGATTATAGGGTTTTGGGATATGCTAAAAATTTAGTTTATATTATGAGTTGAGGTTTAAATATTACTAAAAGGTATGATGGGAAAAATGGGTTTTCAAATAAAGCTTCACAAATATTTGAAGGTTTGTGGTTTTCCAATTATTCATGTTTTTGTCAAGATGGAGGCCTAACTAGCTCCAAAGTTTGTGAAGGAAGTATGTTATTGGTGTGATTGAGGGGGCATATGAGATTAATCTAGATATGAATTTTTAGGTCTTGAAGGTGTATCTACTAAAATTTGTGGGCTCTATAATTTCTATAATGGGCTACAAGGAGTCTGGACATACCTAGTATGAAGATTTGATGTTTCTACTTAAATTCTCTAAAAGATCAAGGTATGAATATTTCAAGGTAAGTTTTTAGGTTGGTTTAGAGCATGTTTCCTATTTCATGAGTAGAATTAAATTATTTTAGTGGTCCTTGAGGTGTCTTGAGAGACAAGGCTAATAATCTTGTGTGGCGGTTATTCATGGTGTGTGGAGATCTAAAGATGCTCAAGAGGTACAGTGGCTCAGAGGTCTTAGTGGGAGTCCCTCTCAATGTTCTCAAGGTGAGTTTAATTAGTTTTTTGTGTTAATATATGTTTAGTCCTAATTTATAGTAGTTCATGATAAAATAAGAAGTGTTGTCATGGTGCATGGTTGAGAAGTACAAGGTGGTATGCACAAAGTTAGGGAGAGCTAACTTAGATAGCTTGAGTGGCTTTAGGAGCTATGAATGATGTTAGGACAAGCATATGTGAGATGATTTATTCATATTGAAGATGTGGTGAAATAATTTATATATGATAATTCAATAAAGTTGATATGATGACTTGATCAAACCTAGTCATTAGTGTGAAAAATATGTTGAATCTTCTTGCATAAGCAAAGGGAGCTTGAGAGTTTTGTAGGTAAATAGGTTCAAATATTAGAATAACCCATGTTAAAATCAATGTATGTCAAATAATAGATGACATGAGATAAAAAATGATGTTATGGGGAGATTTCTAAGCTCTGTGATCAATTTTTTAGGTCTAAAGATCAGAGATGTCTAAGTTTAGTTTGATGCATGTCAAATGGGGAGTAATTGTTTCATATGAGGCACGTAAGTATTTTGAGCACTTAGAAGTATATCTGAATAAATTCATGATGTTAAGAGGATATTTTTCATTATTTAGTCTAATTTTTCATTAATGGTGAAGGGGGAAAAGGAAAATAGGAGGTTTCCATCAATGACAAAGGGTGAGATTGTTGTCAAGTGTTATCATTGATGTCAAATATCAATGTCATGTGTGCATTGATGTCAAAGGTAATGAAAAAGTGATGATGTCACAATTTCGATGAGTTTAAAAATAAAGTTGTGCAAGGTATGATTTAGATGCATATGAGATAAGTTAATTATTGTTTAAGTCTTATCATATTGTATCTATCATGTTGATGTAGTTTCAGGTCAAGGAGAGAAGACAAGCTTGTGAACAATGTGTCGGCATAGGCTTGGTAGCCTAGTATGTAAACATGGATCATTTGTATATGTTTGGATAGTAAGTTAATGAATTTTATAAATGATAAGATCATGTTGCAAAGGTCATATGGGGTGTCAAGATTGCTTAATATTCTTATGTTAATGCATGGTGTTCATCTAATTCTTCATTATGTTTATCTAGGCATAGTTGGTTTTATGGTAGGAAAATCTAAGTAGGAATATTTATGATGTTATATCTCACACATGTGAATTTTATAGGAGAAAATTTAAATATGGATGGATTCCCCTATGAAATATAATCTTGTGGTTCAAATTTTAGGTCATGAGGTTGAGTGGAGAAAAGTTATTAAGGTGCAAAGTTAACTTCTTAGACAAAAGTTCACTAAGTTCCCATACTTAGCCAATTTTGAAAAAGGAGATCTAATGGTGTGTATTTAATCACACCATATATCTATGACATGAAATTAATATGACTAGATAAATATCTATTGGTGATATTTATACTTGTTAGAGATCTAATGGTGAATGTGAAACCTATTAGATATAGATCAATGGGGAGCAAGTGTTCATACATATATACCAATGGTACAGGACAAGTCAAAGAGTCAAAAAACAAGTGGCAAAAGCACATAGAATGATATCAAAGTGTTTAAAAGTTATGCAAGTGTGTGAAGTGTCATAATCATGGAAGTTCTGATTAATATCTAATGATGAGCATTACAAGATAAAGTCTAGACTACTCTCTCAAAAGATCAATGCATAATGTTTGTTATAAATTTTTAGGAAGGAATGAGATGATAAAAAGTGTTTGATGTTTAAAAGTGAGAAAAGGTAAAGCCTAAGATACTTTTAAGAACATTGATAAAGTGTGTTTGTTCTAAATTGTTATGAGCTAGTAAGATGATGATAAGTGATTGATGTTTAATAGTAAGCAAAGGTAAATACTAGCTAACTCTGAGGAATATCAATGATGTGTATTTATTCAAGATATGAAAGGGAATGAGATGATGACAAATATCTAGATGTTTAATAGTGACCATTAGAATTTGAATATTCAAATTAATAAAGGAAAACTAGTGATTAGTTTTTGAGTATAAATTTTGATCCAAGATTTTTTTTTATGCTATATAAAAAGTTGTAGAGGACTTCAAGGCACATCCAGTGAACCTAATTATAAGTCTAATTATTTATACAATCAAATATATGGATCTCCAAAGTTGACTGTGTATGTGTTCATGCGCTATAAGTTATTGAAGAAGGGTAATTGAGTTGTTCTTGATGGTATTTAGATGTTTTAATATGAAATAAGTGTTGGAACATGTTTTATACTTCATGAGGAGCTTCTATGTATATTATGGAGGTTTGATCAATCCATATTCTATATTATCAAAAGGCTTAAAATTTGAATATGCATTTATTCTTAGTCATCATATGTATATAATGATGTTTATTTTAATTGTGTTGTAGCATAAGGGTGTTGTGATGGATTTTTTCAATTAAGGAGGAACTATATATTGTGTGTCATGGATATGTGTATTGTTAAAGTGTTATTTTGTTATTAATTTGATCATAGAAGTATTAAAGAGATGGATGGGTCACCATGAGACCCTTAAGGGCTAATGCAGCCTAATTAAAAGGCATAGTTGCCTAATTATGAGCCATGGATGCTATGGACAACCTGTGATAGAAGCCTTAAGGGTTAATGCATGTCTATTAGCCAACCAAGAAGTTTATTTTCATGAAGGATCTATAAATAGTGGAATATAAGATGATATTTTTGGGTTGTGAGTTTAACTAGAGTATATATTTGAGAGGCAAAGGAGAGTAAGGGTGCCTAGTGGATGGATTGAAGAATCGAGTAGGTTGATGACTGTGTGTATGACTATATGTCATGTTTATAATGTTAGAAATAGTGATATTATAGGTTTAAATACTTTTGAAAGAGAGGCATGTGTGAGTCTATTGGATTGAAGGATAGACAAAATGGAGTGTGACTAATAATGGGTTATAGAGCATAACAGGTTGATGATTGTGTGTATTACCTATAGGTCATATTTTTTATGTTAAAAATAGTGATCTTATAGGTTTGAAGATTGAGGATGAGAGAAGTCTAGATTGAACTAAAATTATGTTTTAGATGCCTTGGGTATGAGTGAAGGATAGATGATGTCTGTGTAAGCTTGGTGGTTGATTTGAGAGCCAAATCAGAGTGTGGACTATGTGTATGACCATTTGGTCATATTGTTGAGCTTGTGATAGAGTTGTTTTTAAGAAGTGTAGAGTGATCCAAAAGGTGGTTTTGGATGTTTGTGGTTGTGTAAAGAAGTGAAGGGGCTGATATACATTATATCTCCATCAGATTGGCAAGCAATTATTGTTCAAGAGATGTTTATATCATAGGTGTTAGGAGGGTGTTCAACATATAGGTAATAATTACTTAACCATCTTAGGGGTAAGTGCTCCTTGTGAAATAGGTGTTTCACTATATCCAAATTAGAAGGAATTGACCATCTTAGTGATAGGTGTTCCTTGTGAAGCAGGTGTTTCACTAAATCTAGGTCAGAAGGGCTTAAACATCCTAGGGGAAGGTACTCCTTATGGAATGGGTGTTATAATAAATTATCATGTTTTTAATACCTTATCAAACAAGTATTCCATGTGTTTACAATATTGAGAGTGGGTTTTATTCCCCATTAGGGTTTCCCACATTTGATGTTGTGTTATGATGAGCTTATCTTATTCATGCTTTGTATGTGGTCTCCTTACTTTGATGGTAATCCATTTGCATGTGATTGTTGTGTTGATTCATGAATTCAAATGAATGAATTATAAGTGATCAAAAAATCAAAGATTGTTTAACTAATTCACTTATCCCATTAAGCATATTGTACCTCTAACATAAATTCCCTCTATCATTCTAAGTTATCATGATTTTAATGTTGAATAATATTATGATTATAATGATTAACAATACTTAGATTCCTACTATAAAAACATCCAACTATAACATAGCATTCACACTACACAAGACATTACCATTCTTATTTTTAACACAAGCCATAGTGATAGTGAGACTCATCGATTAGTGTGGTTTTTCTTTTATTTTACATACTTTCCCTCTCTTTTACTACTTGTACATAGTTTTTTTTGTACATAGCTTATTTATAGAAAATAAAAAAATAATATAACATGTCAAAAATATAAAAAGATTCAAATATTACTCATGAAACAAAAAAATTACATATTATATGCATTGATATGTTTACATTTATTCTACTTGTAAAACACTACATATGCTAGCTATAGTCAGTTTTATCATAAATATATTACTCACTTGTTCTTGTCAAGTGCTTACAAATTAGAACAGGGCTCTGATCCACTACTCTAATCCATAACTGCTATAATTTATGCATTTTGGGCATATACACTAATTTCGGTTTATTTTTTTATACATCCACCCATTTGGGGGCATCTTATACATAGTTTATACTACTAGGTTTTATCCTTACATTCTATATGTTCTAGTTTATGCATTGATATATCTTGATATTGATCATTCATAATCATGCATAATTTTTTTATTGACTATCATTAGTTTAGATTCAAAATATGTACATCCTCATATTTACACATATTTGTACTAAATATTTATACATGTATTCATTTATACCTTTCTTAGTTTAGACTTAATTATGTTTCCTATGCTTTTTCCATTTTGAGGGAAATTTAATATGCCATTACTATTTAGATACATTCCACTTCTATTTATGTATGAATTTTACATGTGGATATTTACATTATGTGTGATTTTTTTATTATATATGTATACATTTGAATTTATTTATATGTGGGTTGCTTGTATATGTGGACATTTTAACATGTCCTTGTATGTTTTTTATTATCAAACTTAGTGACATGTACCCATGTCCCTTGTATTGTGACCCATTATTATACTTTTTCATGCCTAATTTTTTTTGTATGTATGATTTCTTGTATGCATCTTCACCATGACACTTTTATTTTCTAGTTACACACACTAGCTTTTTATGCCATGAGGGACCTCATGCATCTACCCTTGATACTTAGGTGTCATGATGGACATCATGTTGCATCCCCCTAGGTAGATACTTAGATTTTTTATTATAAACATTTACTACATCTATATTAACACCCTTTTGTAAAGATAGACACAACATACATAATAAATTAAATACTTATTCTCAAATTCTCTCAAATTCTAATGTTTTGTTTCCACATTATATTCAAATATCATGCAATTATCATATGTGTTATGGCTAACACATTTTGTAGAGATATTTTATTTTGAGGATAGTTCTCACATAGGTCTAAAACTACCTCAAAAGATAGGGCATTCATAGGGGTTTGTCATAGATATCAGGCTCCTACATTACTATTCATAAATTATTTTCAGCACATAAGCTCAGTTTTAGGAAATCAGACACAAGAAAAACTAGGGACTTAGAAAACATTTTAATCACCTAGATTGGGATACTAGCACCACAGGGTAATAATGTCCACTAAATTTCACTACTATCTATTATCCCTAGCTTTAGGGAAATCTATATTGGCTACAATAATACACTAGGTACATTATAAATTTACACGAATATAGTTATAGGTTTGATAGTTATGTTTAAATTTTTCTTAGATACACTCGTATTCAACTTAGATCCATAAAAGTTGCTAAAATTGGGTGCATCTTGTACTAAATTATCACTCCTAAATTTAATTTAGATACACATATATAATTATTATATACTCAATCCAAAATCAATATAGTCATATATCAAAATTGGGGCATGTGTGTGATACATAGTTTCCATATGCTCAATTACATATAGGTTGATCATATGGAATAAAAAACTCCATGTCATTATATATGATTTATACACTTGGTATCATATTATATGTTGTCACTAGTTTCATGGTTTACTCCATCTATAGTGGTTGGAGTTTCCAAATGGCCCTGAGCCACCAAATATACCTAAGTGGTTATAAAGTTGACATACACAGTTAGATAATTTCATCTCTTTGCACAATTTAGTTTCAAATTATTATACTACACATAAATGGGTAATTATGGATTCATATCATACATGAGTTCTTGAGTCACCCATGTGATAAAGTTAGACACACTTATAGTCTTATCCAATCTATTCACAATTCATGATCCATTGAGTAGGGGTGGGTAATGATGGAGTGAAAATTGGATTGAGATCTTGAGCCACCCACCTATGAGGATTGAGAAAGATATCATCTCAGTCTATTCTATTCAATAATATGATCACTATGTACAATCACACACATAAGTTATCATTAGGTTCATGCATTGGTTCACATACCAAATGAGGTGTATCCATTCATTTCCTCATTACCATCCCTTTACTAAGATTTATTGGGTTACTTTATTCAACATAGTATTTTACTTTTGACATATTGTAAGGAATGATTTATTCATTTTTCATTATAGGTCATTATTTTGGATCATGTTTCACATACACAAATACAAATTTATATACTTAGACCCAAAAATATGGGCTTCACTTCCTACATAAGTCCTGGTACGTATGCTTATTTTTACTTTATACTATTTACTTTTCTTTAATACATTTGTAACATAAAGGGGGATAATTTAATCACCTAAAAGTGGTATTTGAATGCTAAGAGTGTTTATTGAGATAATCTATTCCTAGGTTAGCCCTAGACCTATCCTAGAGAATTTATCACATTTTTATATCCATTATATAGACTACAAACATCTTTAGTTAGTTCACATGTATTCCCAAAACTACATTCTTAAATCCTAACTGATTGTGCCCAATAGCCTACCAGCTTGACACTAGTAAGGACACTAGAGCCACATGGCACTAGTGTCTCAAACTTGGTGCTAGTATCCCTTGACCTAAATATTTTTAATGGATATAATTTCAAATGTATGCCCCTCATAAGGTTGGCCTAAGCACATTTTATTATCCACATAGGCTATGAATCACTATAAATACAAGACTATTAGACCTATAATCCTTAAATGGAAAATAGATGCAAAAAACCTAGTCAAATAAAAATATACTAATCAAGGTTTCTAATCTCTATTATTCCATACTTATGCATACTGCCATCTAAAACTACCCTAAGCCCATATTCAAAATATTTACAATCTCAAGCCCACTCAAGGCATTCAAGACCACTATCATTCTATAATGCACTTGCACTTGTACCAAGCACTAGATGGGATAACTACATTGGGCTTGATCCCTCCTTAGAGTATTGGTATGTTGGAAAATATCTTAAAAATAGGGATTTAAGGATGTCCAAATTATCCTGTTAATGAACATACATTTTTATTTTATGTCATACTTACAAGGAGGATTAGTGTTTACATACTAAATCACCTATTTTAGGCAAAATATAGAGTTCTAGTTTTCATGCACATAGGAATAGAACCTATAAACACAAGCATAAGTAATCCTAAAACATGGGAATAGTCTTGAAAATATGACACTTGTGACATTTTTAGGACACTAGAGCCACATGGTGCTAATTTCTAATGAAAAATCTGATTTAAGGACCCTATTGATGACACTTAGACCTATTTGTAACCAAATTTTCAGCAACTAGATCTTCCACAATATTTGTTTTCTAGATAAATTTATATTTGCACATTTTTATTACTATTTTTATAAATTCAAACAAATTCAAAATCTATAAAAAAAATAATTTTTATTTATTGCATATTATTCCTTGATATAGACATCTCAACGCTTTAATCTAACTTAGGATTTACACATAGTAAAACCCTAAAAGGTGAAAATAACACACTAAATTCTAACTCTTAACTACCATATGTAAATGATTAATACTACCTTATTATCATATATACAGTTATCTGGTGTCCATTAAATTAAATGGTTAGTTCATTTGCATACCATTTTCCATATTCACATTTAGGAGGTATTTTACCTACAAATTCTATAGAATATCATGATGAGATTACATTAAAAAAAAGTGATAATGTTATGATAATCATAAGTCCATCCAAAATATGTTCATGACCTAGGGCACCACAAATAAAATTAATACATAATAAATAATATTCCACTTTACTCTAGAAGAATTAGTTCTAGTAGTTAATATTGTGTATGACTATATGATAATCCATGTAAACATTATACTGGTGTTAAATTCTCTAATAATAGACTTAGACACAAATGGTATTCATATTAAAACTAACTATAAAAAACCATACTACCCTAGGGTCCTATTTAGAGTTAAGTATCGTCAAGGTTTAAAAAATTTACATTTTGTTAGGTGAAGTGTTTATAAATTTACCTCTCCTTACTCAATATACTAACGAACTCCAAAAAATCCTTCCAAAATAAGGTAGATCACACATTTTAGTTCTATGATTGTAATATAAAATCAAATTGTAGTATTTATTATATTTCCATGGATATTTTCAATGTTGTTGATAATTATTCCTAGCATTTAGATATTATTCAAGAGTTAATAAATACACGACATACACTAAGGAGAGTAAAATTTTACTACTTATATAAATACTCAAGGTGAAACGTGTTGTCTATTTAGTGTGATGACCATAATCCATTTTATATTGAAAACCTTGAAACATCCCAAGGATAATATGGAAACAATACAATAACCATAATTTATCCACCAAATAAAAAAATTATATAATTATATTAGAGTAGGTTATTTACTTTAGTTCATGTTCCCTGAGTACTTTACTTAGTTAAGTATTATTTATTTTTTGCCACCAACTTAGTAGTTCATATTAATTTTTTTTATATTTAGATATAGTGGGTTTATAATTTATATCCCTAGGCTATCTCTTAAATTTATCTTATGCCTACGATTGATCTTGATTTACTATATATGTAAGGAACTTTAATGGTACTTTCATGAATTTTTGGAGATATATTATATGATATTATTCTTTGTTTTGCATATTAATTTGTAACTATATACTTTTATATTACCTTTATGATGTTTTGTTGCTAACATCTAAGATATTTGTGGTATGAAACATTTTTTTCATTCCTTTCATGGTATAAAAGAATTAGGTATTATAGCCATCTATTTACGTGTTTGTTGAAAATGATTATTGTTTTTCTATACATACAAACAAAAAATAGATAGACTCATTGGATTAGAAAGATGTCAAAACCCTAGGAATAGATATAAATATGAACTTATTCTATGATAGTTCATTTTTACCATTTTTTATGCTTTGAAGGAATTTTTTAGATTTAACACATATCCATACCATTTTTACTAGAAGAAAAAAAAACATTTTCTAAGC
>JARHVA010006493.1:547500-560000 GCA_037957365.1 Torreya grandis | reverse complement strand
TTTACCATTCATCACCTTTAGAATGAGTTTGATAAAAATGGGTTAGTGGGCTCATGGCATCGAGCTAACATTAGTGACCCTTATGTTACTGAGCACTACCTACATATATAATACTCTAAGGAGGGACCTCAAGTGTGAAATAGGTAGGTCTCTCTTATGCATGGTAGTATGTGTGCATAAGGATAAATTGTACTATATGAATATGCATAGAGTGATCTATATTGTAATTTGATAAATATCACTAATGGGGTGTTTTAATGATTCAAACCTTTTATATGACTAAATAACTCAATTGTTTGATTGATTTATTGAATTTTGGTAGGTGATTTCTTGGTATTTTATAGATAATCAATGCAAAGACATAGTTTAGTATTTATACCACACCTTTTGATAATATCTCATGGTAGGGTTAATTAAGAAAAATATACAAACCCATAGGTTTTAAAATTGGACATTATATAAATATTTAGACACTACCATTGATGGTAGTGTCCTTATGTTGCTAAAAGTGGTCAAAAGGGTAAAAATAGATATAGATCTAAAATTGAAAGTTGATGCTGTTTATTAGTTTTAAAGTTTTTTTATAGTGTGGGATACCTAAGTCATAAAAATGATATGGATCTAACTAAAAAATAAGCATTTAGTTACAATGAGATGGTGAATGTGAGCCTTTCAACAATAGGGAGGTATATAACTAAAGGGTAGATTCCTTATTTATATTTATCAAATCTATAAGACTGAGATTCTATAAATATTTAGTTTTAGTATCTTAATTTTATCCCCCTTTAATCTTGTAATGTATAAGGATGAAATTATAAATTTAAAGGGAATATATGTGTATATGGGTGTATACAACACACCTTGCCTTTTATAGATCCCACTTTGAGTGATTTTATTATATATGAACTTTTACCAAGAGTTTTTCACTATGTAATTTAGTGTATATAATATGAAATTTGAAATAATTTAAATTATTAAAAATAAATAGATCAAGGAATGAGTACACCTATGTGTCGATGCAACAATGTTTTATATTAATGGTTTGACTCAGTAAAGGTATTTATTTATGAAGAATTAAAGATATAATAAGTTTAGAATTAAACCTTGGAGAGTATTAAGGGATGTTTAAAGGTATTATTCCCCTAATTTTGTGTAAGTATAAATTTTGATGCAAACATTGAGTTCACTATATCTCATTCACATAAATCAAGTGTGAATATGTAATATGCTAAGGGTGAGTGATTTAATCAACTCATACTATAAACATGGTGAGATTGAATTATTTAATCATTATAACTTATAAGTATGGTTATTTTGAATTAATTAATCACTTAAACCCATAAAATTGACTAGATGATTAAACAAAATGGTTTTCATTAATATTACATCTTGGTGTAATTGATGCATCTTAGTGAATAGTATAATTGATAAATTTTGAAATTTTTGATGTAATACCATGACATATGAACCTATAATATGTATTATGTGGAGTATATTTTTCATAAATTTTTAAAAAATGGTTTCATATGTATTTAAAATTAGTGAAATTTTTATTATTATGACCCAAGTGTATATCTAAATCATGAAACTAAACTAGAGACTATGAAAGTGTGGAGGTCACATCTTTATGACCTTTCCCCACTAAAAAAAAAAGGTATTGAGTAAGTGTGTAAATGTGGAGTTCATTAATTTATGACACTCCCCCACTAAAATATGGAAACTTTGAAAATTATGGAGGTCATGCTTATATGACTTGCCCCCACTAATATGCCCCCCTTTTGAGGTGAGGAAAAGAGAATCTAGTCAGTACCTTACCTCAAAAGGATAAGGTATACATATAATATGTGTATGAGTCATGTAAAATTTATGGATAACATGTCAAATTAGATATATTATTGAATATCACATTATGTGATCACATCAAGTCCTTAGATGCATGATATAGATCATGGAAATTTTTATAAAGTAACTTTGCAAACTCAACAAATAATCAAGAACACACACAAGAGGACTAAGTCTAACGAAAAATAATTGTCCAATGAGACTCCATACAATAAAATTTTTAAAATTACACACAATTGAAAGGGATTCCATATTTGAATTCCCAACAAACATAGAATTAAATCTACAAATGTCCAATCAACATATAATTAAAAATGGCCCAACAAGTAAGGAATATGTTTAAATGTTACAAAATATAAATCATTGGAATAAATACATATAATTTAAGAATATATGAAGCATAAGTGTCAAATATAACTATATGATATTAGCCTTGGCATATATGTGTTAGAATAAATGTTACATAACATAACATATAAAGTACATTATGAAAGATATGATCATGGATATATACATGTGTAAGTGTTAGTATATAATCTCAAACATGATAATGCATAAATGATAATAAAGTAAATGTAACATATATCAATCATGATAAGATAAGAAGATGACCCCAAAGTAATATATGATGCAAGTAGAGGAGAGGTCCAACATATGAAGATGTATATATCATGTGTTTTGGTATGCCTTTATTACTGTCAAAGATGAATGAAACATATTTGCATATAAAAATTAAATGATAAGTTTTATAATAATATAAACTAATAAACATATATTTAAATGAGTTAAATAATGTGGGAATGATTAATATTTTTACATTGATGAATTATTTGAATGTTTTTGTATTTTCATGAATAATTGATTTTTTGTATACTTTAGAAATATTTGAAAGGAAAAGAATAGCCTATGATACCATCCAAGGGATGTTCATATGTAGTTAAAAAATTGAAATATGGTATATGAAACTGGTGTTACTACCAAGGAGAATTCATAGGTGTCATATCTAGATCTATAGGATCTATGGTACTCTACATATGTATAATATGACTATGTAGTCATGAGGAAGAAAAAAGAATAGGGATTCTTGGAACCCATATTTTATCACTTTTTTTTTTTAAATTTGGAGTATGAATACTTGGAACATATCTAGTCTATTTATGCCAATAAATAATCTATATTGGAGTAGATGAATAATATGTGAAATCCACTATATATCTCTGGTGCAAATCCCTCTAAATTATGGGACACCTAGGAAATGGGACTACTTATTTATTAACCTTTTATGAAGGATTAATATTATTAGTTATGATAATTAGTTGTATTAGTATAAATTTTTATTGTTCATGTGAAATTTCATATGTAATTATAGAAACTATAACTACCCTATTGGTATGAATGTATTTAATACACCTATGTATTATGAAAGGTACTGCACAAATTTTATGTATCCAAATTTATCCCAATATCATATCAAATTTGCTTACATATAATATAAATAAAAAAATGGTATCCTCATATGTTGGATCAAACTATAAAGGTAAATAAATCTCACCAATAATATGTTGTGATGTGCCATTGAATGATCTATCCATTTTGGTCAAAGGTTATAAATCATCATGTGTATATAGTAAATGTGCAAGTACTTTTATGGTAAATACATTATCAATATCACCATTATCAATCATAAAACTATATATGTGTTTATGGTAAAGGGATGATAAAATAAATAATGAATTAATATCTAAGTAATAATCCATTATTTATGTTTCATCAAATGTAATATAAAGTATCTAGAACATAAGATGTAATGTGAATGTATAAGTGTCAATAATCCCATCTAATGGGTGCCCATAATGTGATGGAGGAGGATGTGCACTGTATGCCATTTTCACTTATGTATATTTATTAGAATTATATTGAAAATTATTATTAGATATATTATAATTCTCATGATCACCAATTGTGGATCTCAATCTTTCAGAGGATCACCTTGGGGGACAATCCCATTTTCTCACCAGACTAATTCTTCAAATTGAATGGGTGCATGGTTTGACTGATAATAGTTTTTGGCATGCCTAATGGGACCAAGTTCAAAGTTTGTTTGAGAGATTGGTGCTACTCTTATAGATTCAAGTGTTGAAGAAACTATGTAGGGAACCTAGTGACTTTAAGCATTTATGGTTTTTAAATATTAACCTTTCATCTATATGCCAAGATAGATGAGATCATCTTCAAAGGGAATATATTTTTATTTTATTTATACACTCATAGTTTATATAAGAGTAGGAGCTAGATTATCCTTATCTCCTACTAAAATGGATAGAGATGTAGGGAAACCTTCTCCTAGAGATCAGTCTACACCCTTATTTTTCTGATTTCTTATGCATAGAGGAAGACTACTCCCCATCCCATTCATGGGTGCTCTTATAAACCAACCCTTTATTCCCTTTAATGTGTTAAAATCATTGATCCTTCCCAAGTATAATGATATTATCATAACTAATATTAATAATATCTCATAATTTATTATAGAAAATTATACTAGCCTAGTAGAGCATATATAAAATATTGCAAATATTTTCTCCATACACAATGTGACTAAAGAAAACATTGAAATTTTATTCTTTTCCTCTTCTTTATAAGGTGGGTTGATCTAATGGTTATAATGTTTAATAATAAATTATATTTGGAATTAGGATGATTTGGGTGTGACACTATGCAAATAGTTTGAAGAAAAGAGTGACCACTTATCACTAATGGATCAACTCGTGACCATTAAAAATGATCCAAAAGAGCATATAGTCAACTTAAATTTTAGAGTATAGTAGAATTAGTACAAAGTTTGACTCCTGGTAAGGCCAAATCATAACACTACAATCTTATGATTTTTGAGAGCACTGAATAGTGATGTGGCTATAATGATGCAATATATAGGTGGTGTAGTATTTCTAGATGTGTATGATATTACTATGCACATAAATAATTGATTTATTTAAATAGTTAAAAAATTTCCTAGATCCCTATGCATTTATATCTTGATGACCCATGTATGTGTTTAACTGACTTACCTCCCCTTCCAACTCTATCCCCCATTCCTATTTATGTCATCCCACTAGTTCCATCAACCTCTGCACATTTTAGCAAGCTATAAGAAGTTAAGACCTTATTTAAGAGATTTTTAAATGAGGTAGTATACCTTAAAAGGAATAAATTATAGCATCCTAGGCCTTATCAACCATTCAACTAGTAATATCAATAAAATAGGCCTCCCTACGAACATGTTGCATAGGCTCAAATCTAGATTACATACATTATGCTACCTTATGTGCCAAATTCTAACACTATGATTACCTCTATATCTCTCATGCTCATGTAAAAAATATCATACAATACTATGAATTTTTTAATGCATATGATCAACCACATGATCAAGCTACATGCACACATGGAGTGACAAATGAGGCACCTATGATGCAAAATTTACAACCACATCAAGAGCCTCCATCTACTTCATATCAACAAAAGGATGAATCATAGGAGGAACTGCAAGAGTAGGGTGGATCCACCCTCTTAAATTTGTAGTATTAAGACTTTAATTATGTGAATTAAAATAAGGTGTCAAATTTAATAGGAAACCTAGTTATTCTTAACACAAGATTTAGAAAGAGATAAATGGACAAGGAACCTTATTATTTAATGATTTTAACTTATGAACCCTAGTTTTAGAACATAGATACATAAATTAAAACACCTGTGCAACCTTTGATTCACATGGAATAGGTTGCATAGATAAAGAGACAACCCCAAACTAGTGCTTAGGTGGGAGAAGAGGATACAATTAAAAAAGTGTAAATTAAATGGATTCAAATCCCCTTTAACATAGTTAAGCAAATGAAGAAGACTAGAATAAGTGTTTCAATGTTGGACACTCTTTCCATTCTTTCATAAATTAATTTTTTTATAAGACACCCTAGAAATATTTCAACCTCATGAGCCATCATATAATTCACCTACTACACACACAAGTCTATGTCAACTTGAGGAATAAGTACAAAAATTTAACAAGTTATCCCCATTTTACATCTATTTGATCATCAATAAGCATACCATACATAATTGTATGATATATTCAGGCATGAGTAACTCAATCATGGAAAATAAAATCATAGACATTATAGGCATAGTATATTATCCCATATTAAACTGGGTCATCCAATTATATAGAAGAATGATTAAAACTATAAGAATTTTTAAGGATCTAAGTCTCACTCTACATGCATGTCCAAGCCTTTCTATTGTGTATGACATCATAGTCATTAAATTAACCCATTTTCTATATGCCTCTAATAATATTTCACTATGAATATGGTAAAATATATATCCTTGGATTGGTTGAATAGCTACTCAAAACTAGATATGGGACCAAGGTGACCATTTGGGCGAAGCCTATTTTGAATAATCACATAGAACCATACACTCCTAGCCTAGTTAATGAAAACTAGACTTTTTTCAACCAAGAGGAGAATTTAATTCTTCATGACACCACCACACACCTAGAAGAGGTATAGAATGACTTAATTGATTAATAGGCACATGATCATTATGAGTGTAACCCACATAATAATGCAAATAAAATAGGGCGAGGCACATACTACATTCTTAAGGAAGACTCTTTATTGTCTAATATTTTAAAGGAACTAGAGGACTTCAAAGGCATATAGAAATTATACTTTGATGGATCTCAAAGTAAAAAGGAACTAGTGTTATGATAATTTACACTCAAAAGGAGAAAAATTTTCATGCATTCAAATTGTATTTTGGTTACATAAATAATGTTAAAAATATGAGGCATTAATATAGGGTCTCCAAATGGCACATAAGAAAGGAATCAAGGTGTTGTAATTTTTTAGAGATATTGAGCTAGTGGTAAACTAGGTTAGAGTGCAAAACATGTCTAAAAATAGTCTACTAGATTATAAACATAGGTCTTAAGACATGATCAAATGGTTTAATGATTTTAATATTCGTTCCATACCAAGGAAATGCAATGATGACACAAATAGGATTTCAACTATGGGTTCATAGTTTCACCTCATACATAGTATAAATAATGAGTTTGAGTAATCATAAAACTTATATTAAAAATAATAGTCCTATATAATACAACCAATTGGTAGGTGTTCGAGAGTGATGAGTAAATTATCAACTTCCTATAATATGAAGCTAAGTTATACATAAGGAACCAGTCATGAATCCAAACCTAAAATGAAGAGTACATCATCTAGTTGAAGGGAAATAATATTCCTAAAGGGTTAGTCAAACTAGAAATCATCCTCAAATTTGATGCCTAGATAAAGGGAAAGAGGAAGAACATGATGATGAAGGAATAAATATTCAAGTCAGTGGCCATATCTGTTGAAAAGATCATAAAGGATGATAAGGTATTCTCTTGATCTCAAATTGTTGAATTCCTTAAGCTAAGTAGAAGATATGATGATATATTCATGTGTATATACCAATACCTTAGATTCTTTAATCTAGGATTAGCCTAACATACAATTGAACTTGACCCAAATACTAAGATAGTAAAGTAGAAAAAAAGGATAGATAGCCCTAATCTTTAGCCCTTAATTAGGAAAGAGCTCTCAAATCTCATCAAGGCCAAAATAATATTTTCAATCAAAAATTCCTCATGGGTGGCCAATCTAGTCCAAGTTCATAAGAATAATGGAGAGATCTACTTGTGTGTATACTTTAGGGACCTAAACAAAGCCTCCTTTAAAGATGACTACCCCCTCCAACTAATAGAGTGAATTTTTTAAATAGTCATAGGCATAGAAATTTTTTCACTACTGAATGATTATCTAGGCTATAACCAAGGTGTGGTAGTGAAATTAATTTAATATAACATTCACCACTAAGTGGGGTACCTTCATACACTAAAGGATGCCATTTTATTTGACAAACACATGATCTATATTTCAAAGGGTGATAGATATGGAATTCAAATTAATTATCAACAACATCATCTTAGTTCACCTTGATGATATAACTATTTTTTCAAAATGTGAAATAGATCATTTGGGTCACCTAGAGAAATTATTTTAAATATATTGAGAGTTTGGGATCTTTTTGAATCCAAGAAAGTGCATATTCATGGTGCATTATGGTAAATTTTTGGGATAGAACATCTCAAATGAGAGACTCACCATTGATCCTAAAAATGTTAATGTCATTATATCACTCCCTCTCTTAGGTTATAAGAATGGTATTCAAGGATTAATGGGAAAAATAAACTTCATCAAAAGGTATGTGTTGAGTTTTGTAACACTAGTCAAGCCTATCACAACAATGTTCAAGAATAACACTACATTCATCTTGACCTAGTGAGTCCAAAGAAATTTCAAGGCCATTAAGCATGACATCACAAAGGCTCTCACATTGATAAACCAAAATTATGGTATAGATTTAATACTTTATACATTTTTTATAGCTAAAGGTATCTCAGTTTTCCTTGCATAATATAACAATGACCAATTGGATCAACTTATCACTTTATTTAGCTAGGTACTCAAGGATTATGAGCTATGTTATAAATTTGTATAGAATCACACCTTTTTCATAACAGAATCACTCAAGAAGTTTAGGCATATGCTCTCTAATAAAAATATCTATTTTATGGTCACATACTTGAGTATAAAGGAGTCCTTACTCAATATAGACTTTAGTGAGAGGAAATCTAGTTGGGTCACAAAGGTGATGGAATATGACATAGACATCTAAATAACCAAACTAGTGTGATTAAGGTACTATACAAGTAACTAGTAGAGGATGTAAATAATGAAAACTATGTAGTTATTTCATGGTGTAAAAGCCAACTAGAAGACCAAGGCTCCCTAATAAGGTAGACTGAGAGCATGAGGATATTACTTGATACTGACACTTAACCATAGGGTTAAATAAATCCAAGAATAGACAATTTAGATTATAATTCATTCCTTATGTCCTTATTAACATTGCACTTTTCATAAGAGATATGAATAGAATACTCCTATGATGCATAGTACATAATAAATTAAACAAGATCCTCAAATAATTTTATGATGGCTTATCAGGAGGCCATTACTCATCAAAAACCACTATGGTGAAAATCATGTGAGATGGATATTATTATCCATCTCTATTAAAATATGAACACACATGGAAAGGTGGTCCTTATTTATAGGAAAATAAAAATTGGTATACCTACACCTATGTCTAATATAGGATGATAAACCTTTTCCATATTGGGGCCTATACTTCATTACCATGATAAATCTACAATCAAATACTGGGCACAAATGGATATTTAAGGTAACCAACTATGTCACAAAGTGGAAGGAGGAAATAGTTATCAAGGAGGATAACAAGGTTTCCATCCTAGACTTATATAAAATCATTATTTTAAGATTTGGTGTTCCAACCACTATTATGTTAGACAATACACTAGCTTTCTTCAAAGCCAAGATCAATGAATAGGAAGTTAGATATAGCATCCATCTAAGCACATATTCAAATTATTACCCTCAAGGTAATGGTTTAAAAAAATTTACTAACAATAAATTGGTTTGGATTATTAATCAAACCACATAAGATAATCAATGATCCTATCATACCAAGCTCAATACAACCCTTTGAATAGACCAAATAACATTGAAAAAGGTGTTGGGAAATTCACTCCTCATGTTAGTCTATGGAAAGGAAGTAAGATTGATCACATCTCTCAAATTACCTTTTCTAGATTTATCTCATCAATTGGATATTCACTAGAGAAACCCTATGATAGTAAGGTTGGCCAAGCGGATGGATCTTGAATAAATTAAGTCACTTACCCTGCATGCTATGGAGATTTAATAAGCACAAACCAAGATAACATTTGATAAAAGGGATATTAACAAAAGATTAAATTAAGGAGACTTGGTATTTAAGTGAGATTCAAATGGATCAAAAGCTAGGAAGAATACAAAATTTTAATCTATATAGATCAGTCCATATACTATAACTAGTTACAAATACGCCAATTTATACTAGCTTATAAGACCAACTAGAGAAGTGTTACCTATACCCATCAATGGGATTAATCTAAATCACTATCTCTAATGATTATGAACAAATTTTGAAATAGTAGTTTATATATTAAAATTTTGTAAGTGTCATATGCACATGTTATTGTCTAGAGTAGTTTCTTTTACTTCAAGCACTTGTGCATAGTTTTATTAGTTTACTTTTGGTTTTCCTCTAAGCATCATTTAATAAAATTATTTTACTTGTTTATCCTTTTGGAAGGTATCTTAGTTACTTATAAGGTTAGGTGGGCTTCTTTCACCTAAAAACAATCAAGAGAAAGAAGATCAAGGGACTTTAGATGACTCTATACCCAATGTATTTCTTCAAGGCTATTAGATTCCTACTTAGCATGCAAAAAAATTGTAGAGGTCACCAAAAATGTTGACTATTTTCAGTCATCAAGATGAAGCTATGATAAATATAATTTAGATATTCAGATCACCCATGGGTTCTCAAAGTTTAGTCAACTTAGAGAAAATTAAATGAGTATGGGTTAAGCCCAGATGAGTTTCAACACTTAGACATTTTGAATAAGTTCTTGAGTGTAAAATATTCTTCCTATCCTTCCTTCTAAACTTCTCAATGAGCACATACCACTATATTAGTAGGATATCCCAATGAATAAGAAAACACTAATTGACATTCTATAGAGAACTCCTAATAGATCCTAGGGAAAGTGTAGGCAAATAAGAATCTACCACATGGACTAGATGATATATCTATAATTTAAAGTCCAAATTAATTAAGGATTTTATATGTGGAGGCCATAGACTATGGCTAAAGCTTAATGGATTCAAGGGGTGATTCAATTAAGTAACAAAAGAGGTAATCAATAAACTAATGCCACATCACTAGTGCATAAGCTTAAATTTGATGGTCCATCTGGCTATCAAAATCCATGATTCAACTATGCACTAAATTTTATTTACAAAATTAAATATGAATATTGATTCCTCACAAAGAAATTATCAAGTGGGAGGTTGAATTTAATGTAAAACTAAGTAGTGGAACCCAATAAAACATGGCATGCACATTAGAATCAACAGTATAACATTAAAGATCAATTCATCCTTAAAGAGGTATGTTTCTAACTTTACAAGTCATGGGTGGTTTTTTATCCCAACACAATCCTCACTACCTTTAGTTATGATTTTAACTACCCAAAAATTTAATTCAGAGGTCATCCAATTATAGGAATCATGGCCATGCCTTCAATCTATCAGAGATTTTGAGCCACCTGTTCAACCACACACTTCCCACTAATCATTAATTATTGTAACCACCTCAAATAGTGGGTGATATTGAGTAAATGAATCATGGTATTCCCATTGCCTATAAAATATCATCTTTCATTATAAAATGGTTGACATTTCTAGGAACCATAACACTACCAAAATTCACCCTGGAAGATCCCTCTTTTGGTATAACAAAGCTCTATTTTTTTAGTTTTTAAATATTTCCTTAGACTTTAATATTAATAAGAACTAATTAATTTTATTCATGCTATAAAATTTATGTGCATTTATGGTTATTAACCTTTGTGTGTGGATGTTCATCCCTCTTCTTGTCATCCTCCCTTTATACCTCTACATAAAACTGAAAGTATATGCAAGTTTGATGTTATGTATACATGGGTCCTTGTAGGCATTATCTATGAATAGTATGTCATCCCTCCTAAAACTACACTACGTTCCCTTACCTACATGAATATTACTTATGCAATGCACCTAGTTTGAAATTTTCACATCCATTTTGTTAGTATTATTATGTTGTTAAGTGGGTGAGTTGTTTTCTTAATTATTGGTGCATCACCTTTTACATTCTAAAAACCCTCTTACCTTTTCTCTCCCTATTCCCCTATCAATTTTAGGTTTAGCATTAGCTTTATATTTCATTATACTCTTTTTAGGTCTGTACAATGGTCCTAAACTAGGTGCATCTAGAATATAATGAAGTCAACCTTTTCCAAAGGTTCATCCCAAGGAGTGTAAGTGTTCGATAGCATTGGGGATGATCACATTGCCTCACTAAACCAGTTATTCCAATTTAGTGGGTACACAATTTGAGTGATAATAGGTACATTAGATAATATTAACTGATTAGGTTACTATGAAAATACATTAACCATTGTGGTTGTTTCCTTTCTAGGTTGTATAGGTTTTACCGTTTAGCTTGGTTTGATATGAAACTTGGTATTATATATAGTTAGTGTGTTTACTACATAGGCATTTTCATTTAAATAAGTTTCATTTCATGATCTTGAACAATATATCATAAGTCATGAAAATAATTTAACTTATTGATAATAATGAGTTTAATTTAATTTATTTATCTACAATTTAATTTGTCATTTTGGCCAACATTGTCTTACATCTCAAAACACATTCATTGATAGTTTCATTGGTTCCATATATGATATTTATAATTTGAGCATGTGACATATTTTTCATGTCTTGATAAATATATGTGATATAAACTAATTCACTTTGGGTTTGAAATTTCTCACCGATTACATTGGTAAATAGTAGAACCATTGTAAAGCATAGTCATTT